>NW_004624808.1:3209189-3230473 GCF_000247695.1 Heterocephalus glaber
CCTCCACCCCTCCCTATTTACAAAGACTTTGTTTCCATTTTTCCCTTTTCTCATATTTTTTCCTTTCCCTTCTTTCCTTTCCTCTACCTCCCCCTCCTACTTCCTATTTCACAATATCAATTATACAGTTTAATCCTTATTTACCCTTTCAGTTTCTCAAGCCAGAGAAACTATTCGGTATTTACACATGTGTGTACTATTTCTTTCACTTAAGAGTATGGCCTCAATGTGCATCCACTTAGCTATAAATCTATCTTCTAAATAAAACTATCCAATGACTTCTCATCATTCTTAAACCCAATGGTTGCATCATAGTCTATAAGTTCCCACTTGAGAAGGTTGCAGCCTTCCTTTCTCACGTCCTCCAGTCTCTCTCTCTCTCTCTTTCTCTTTCTCTCTCTCTCCTTCATTTGGGTCCTGCCCCACAGGCCCTTTGCCATTCCTTGAGCAGGCCCTCAGACACTTTGCACTCTCTGTTCCATCCACCCGGAAGCTCCTACCATGGATATTTTCTATGGTGTACTCTGTCACTTTATTCAGGCCTCTGTAAATGTCACCATATGTAACAATACTTCTACCACTACTTTATAAAAACAAAAGCCATGCGTTACCCTTCATTACTCAACCATTTAGAAAATTAGTTTAAACACACCTCCCTACTCCTGACCAATATTAGATGTGTATAATTCTTCATGTTTAGCCTCCACACTGATATAAAATTTAGTTAAACTTAGCACTTGGTTGTCTTCAGTGTTCTATCCATAGCATTTAGTATATTGCCTGCCATATAGCAAGCTCTGAATAAATATTTACTGAAAAAGTTAATTGGCTCTCAGTCTGCAATCATACGTTTTCTAATTGCCTTCTCACTCATTAACCTGAGAGACTCAAGGCTTTTGTTTACTCTTTGTTTCCCCTGCTGAGGCTTTTTCATGGTTGGCTCATTCTAACTATCCAGTCTCCAGTGAAATCTTTCATCACCAGGAAGGCTTTCCCTGTTCACTGAATTCAAAGGGTCCCTATCCAGATGTCTATGCTGGCATCAAGTTCCACTTTGTTCATGACGATTTTCACTATCTATGGCCATCTTGTGTGTTCCTTTACTTTTTATTGTCTCTTTTTTTTAGCCTATTTCCAGCTTACAAGGAAGTAGCTCCATCAAATAGGTACTCAGTGATTATGGAATTTTATATATTGTAGAGGAATTGGTAGTTTAGTTTTCCACAGTCAACTCCAATACTACTCTATCAGGTGACTGATTACCTCAAACCGTTGTTAGTAATCTTCTAGGGCAGTGATGGCAAAATATGTATCGAAAAAACTGTAACCCAAAACCCATTTATTTACCACAAAGTGCCAACACTTCAATTAATCTGAACAATGAGGTTTTAGTTTAGAAAAAGCAACTCTATACTTGGCGCCCATGCCTACAGAGAGGGGTCTGTGTGCCCGCTGTGGCACGCATGCCATATGTTCTCCACTCCTGCTCTAGTCTTGGTAAAGAGAGGTAAACAGGCATTGAACTGCAAGGACTTGTGGAAAATAAACATACACGAACTTTATTTTGTCTGCGTTTTTCACTTTAAATTTGTTTTATTGGGCTGATTTTGCCATGTTCCTGACTTAATGCTTGCTCTTACCACAGACTTACAGTTATTTTCAGGTACTCCAAGTGATTCCAAATTGGAATTTATTACCCCCCCCCAGCTCAATACAGGAATATGTTGGAGTTGGCTTTTTTGAAAATCTAGTTTGCATTTCCATGACTCTTCCTCTGTTTGGAGACTAGAACCTGAGATGAAGATGTGGCAGCGAAAATAAGTGATATAGCCACATTTTTACTTGTAGCTCAGTAGAGAACTAGTGATGTTTTCTCTCAGCCTAAAAATGGTTAAAGCTGATTCGTTCTATATTATTCCATATCAAGCACGTACAAAAGACGAATCAAGGCCAAAACTAGGGCATGACTGATTCAAATAGCACAGTTACAATACAGTGTTAGATGCAGAGATTATTACTGCATAACTAAAGGAGTAGTCAAAGGTGCTGGCTTTTCATGCTCTTTGTCTCACCTACTATAATGGATGGCACTGAAAAAGGGAAATATATGATTGCCGTGTGTGTTCAGATCATCATATAGTGGAGAATACAGGTAAGCAGTTTATATTTTTCAGCTCTATTGTGAGAGGGGCAGAACAGCAAGCTCCTATCTCTTCATAACCTGGGAGGTGATGAGAAATTGGGACATGACGTCTTCTTCACAGGGGAAACAGGCAAATGAGAGATGGTCCTGGAGCTGCTCTCCACAGATTTCCTATCTGCTTATGGCTGGGAGCATCACAGGGCATTCTACCATGAGTTCGAGAAGCTGAAGCTCAACCATTTGCCTATGCAGACACTTGCAAGATCACCAAAGCACCCTGCCGGAACTTACCTGCCATGGTCTGTAGTGCTTGGGTTCTCCAGAGGTGTACCCTCCTCATCACTAGAGATTTCTGTTTGCAGTTCCCCCAAGGCTGATGGTACGCTCCTCTCCAGTTATCATTCATTGAGCTTTCTCAGCCTCCTAGGTTCCCGTCCGAGGGTCAGGGACACATCATCAGTGCTCAGCAATTGGACTGACATCCTTCTCATTAGGCTTAAGGTGATGGACAAGCACCTCATTCTCAGCCCTGATGAATGGGACTCATTGCTTACCTGCATCTTTTCCCAATCATTTTCTTCTCAAAACCTCTTGAATGCCAACTTTTGAGTACTTCACCATCTTCAAGGTAAGGATAGAGTGGGATTTGTGTGACCAGCTTTTCTCCATGTTTTGCATCTTAGTCTGTAATCTAGATTTTTTATTTTTGCTTTTTATAAACTTTGGCTCTTTCCTTAAACTCTCACTTTAATATCACATTATACATAGCTATCTTAAATAAACCATAACTGTCAGACAATTAATATCACTAAATGCTTTTTCAATCAAAAAAATTGAAGCTTAATAGTATCCCATAAATCCCTTTGGAGTACACTTTTCAAATTAGCAGAATCCTAGAAGCAGATGGAAATTCTATATCTTTTCATCTCTGCTCATAAACATTTTTTAATATACACTAGGCAAATCCAACTAAGAAAAACAGGCTTCCCTAGCAGGCAGACTAGGGCCATTGTAACTGAATGGGGAGCAGGAAGGCAGAAGGATCTTCAGGAATAACTGGAGGTGAGCTATGTTAAAGCACAGGTGCCTCTCTTGGGCTTTGTTACTCTGTACTTGTTGGAGTAAACACTGTTTTTCCGGGTTCAACATCACTTCATTGAGAGTCATTACAACTGATGGGATTGTCATTTCCCTCAAATTGGTTGCACTGACTGAAGCCAGTTAAAAAACTCCTGAATAGAATTTTATCCCAAGGCCCAGTGTACTGCTAATGTGGTACATTTATTCAGAATATAATAATTGCTACTCCATTCATTCCCTGAACATGTGTATCGAGTATTTTACTACTCACCTAGTATAAGCTTGAATTTCATTTGATATTTTTCCATTGTACTTCTAGTAGAGAAACAGCTGGAATACGAAAGTCTCAGATTATGGTGATACCAAAAATCTTAACTCTTCAGAGTATTGTGCTAATCTCAAGGAGGGAAATAATTGAGAATTGATCTGTAGCAGATTGAGAATAACAAAGCTCCGCTTTATTTGTCATCCTCAATTCATTGTATGTATATCTCAGGCATGAAAACAGAAACTACTAACATCTACCTTTCTCCTCATTTTCTTATTTGATACTTTTAAGTGTTAGGAAATTTTAAAAATAAGTACCTTTTTAACTAATTTAGAGGTCCTCATCAGAATCTTCTATATTTTGAGAAATTAGAATGGCTCACAGCTTCTGTCCACTTATCCTTTCCTAGACTTCCTCAGCAATCCCCAGCTTTTAGAAGGTTAAAATTGAGATGCTTTATTTTTTAGCTAGTCTTTTTATATGCACTCAGATTCATCTCCACACAAATAAGTTTAAGCGTTATTTATAATTTTCACCACATACTCTTTATTTTGGTAACATAAGCTGCCATGGTCTACAAATTTTAAATTCAAACTTTAAAAATGAATATCCAGGGCAGGTGAATTAAAAAGTCATTTGGGGACACCCATTTTCTTACTTTTGTCTGGAATTGCAGAAATATTAATGTCCTCTGCAATTTTAATATGATTGCAGTTGCTTCATTCATGAGTATACTACCAAGCACCCCCACCTGCCAGGATTTTAAATCAACCTGTAGTGTTGTTAAAGTTTAGTAGCATCCTTTTCACAGACATCTCCCATACCACTAGTCAGCTAACTGTGCTTTCCTCTGTGTATCAGTCTTTTCACAAGGTCATTGCTGTTGGCCCTTGCATCCAATCACTCTGTTTCATTTGTCAGCAATACTAGGACCATAAGGATCTGAAACAAAATAAATGCCATCAGCCTCTCTATAATGGGCTGGCAGATTATAGACCAGGGACCAAATCCAGTGACCTGCTATATGTGGAAATAACATTTTATTGGAAAACAGTGATGTTCATTTATTACACATTGTCTATTGTGTTTTTTTATCATAATGACAGAGTTGGTTAGTATTGAGAGAGGCTTATGGCTCACAGGTTCTAAAATCCTTACTATGTGGACATTTACTGAAAAAGTTTGATGAATTGTAATAAAAAATACAAACTGACTTGTTAAACTAATGCAGTAAAACCAAAGATTGTGCCTAATTTGTTCTCCAAGTGTTCCGCAAAACAAGCAAACATTTCTAATACATTTTATCTTGATAAATTAGTGATGTCTTGCAAATCAAGAAGTAAATAATGCTGAGTGTCACATGATCACAACTGGGCCAGTGGTGCTCTCTCTCTCTCTCTCTCTCTCTCTCTCTCTCTCTCTCTCTCTCTCTCTTTCTCTCCCTCAGATTGTGACAGATCATCTCCCAACAGCAAGAGGTTATGGAGGAGCTCTTGTCTATAGAGGACATGGAGAAAAAGGCAGAGGAATCCTTCCCTTTAAATGAGATTAGGGAGATGTCTAAAAATGTGGAAAACAGTGCAAAATTGCATCGAAAAGCACCACCAGAATAAGGCTGTGGCAATGGGAGTGATAAATCTGTTTAATGCCAATGCAGCGTGGCATTTCCCCGAAATCACAAAAGCAAGTATCATTAGATAGGTTCCTTGTTAAAGTTGCATGAAAAGAAAAATATTCCATTGAGCCAATAAAGAACAGTGGCTCCACTAGTGATAGTGAAAGTCGCCCTACACAACAACACTCCTCTCTTCTTGTCTGCTTCATACAAGCCACAAAGGTTTTCAAAGGTAAACATGGATAATTTGTTTATTTTTTATATTTTGTATTTTATTTGTGAGTTCATGTTATACTACAGTATTGTAATCATCCCTATGTGAATATTTTTTGGTTGTGGAATGAATCATCTGATTTTTGCATTATTTCCAAGGAGGAAATTCTCTTTGATATACGAGTACTTTGGCTTACAATTATATTTCCAGAACAAGTTACGTTTGCAAACCAAGGTTTTACTGTATTCAAAATTCCAATAATCCTACACTCAATGTTGGACTTAGAATTTGTCTTTCGGTATATTTGGAATCTACCCATTGGTGCTGGTTTCCACTTTTTGTGATTGTTTGCATACTGGAGATCTGAAGTCATAAAGAGTTGCAGCATGTAGTGATATACTTCCTTGATTCATTGATCCAGTCGAACAAATATTAACTGTGCAGCACATAGATACTTTAAAAATGTGAGTTTCTTATTAGGGAATGGGCAGGAACTTCCAAGTTTGGTATAGTAGTGGTAGAGCCCATATGCCTGGTGAAGCAGAGCTAATCACTGGCAGGGAATTGCTGCTCCCAGGCAAATGGCAGAAGAGGTAATCACTATGCTTAGTCAAGAATCAGGAGGGCAGGGATTTAGCTCAGTGGCACCGCACCAGCCTTCCAAGCACAAGGTCCTGAGTTTGATCCCTGGTACCAAAAAAAAAAAAAAAAAAAAAAAGAATCAGGTTGCACACCAAAGGTAAATATATTTCCCATTATACTCACTGAGGCTCTGAGATGTCTAGGTGAACTAGATCCTGAGTTTTGAATTGTGATTACACATTAGAATTTCCTGGGGGCTTGTAAAAAAAAATACCTGTGCCCAGGCTTTGTCCCAGACCAATTAAATCAGTATCTCTAGGAATAAGGCTTGGTGTTGTTATTTTAAACAATCCGCAGCATGATTTGAGGAGCAATTGAAACAGGTCATAGCTCTCCTGTGTCATTTCTCACTTGGTACAGTGTTGTCATTCCTGTCAAATACTAATAAAGACCTCAGTCCTCCAAAACAAATCACTGAATGTATGTTGCTAGCTTTCTGGTTTTCTCTCTCTCGTTCTCAGTCCATGCAAAATATCAGAAAGGAATACTCTCTGAATATTTCCATTTAGATTAAATTAAGCCCTCTGTATATGCTCAAATCTTTCCTAATTATTATGAAAATCCTCATATGAGAAACTTTAAAACAGATTTAACATTAGCTAAACACTTATTTTGCATTCATTTTAGCATTAGATTCTGTGCATACATTATTATCTCATTTAATCCTCAGGGCATCCCAGCTAGGTAGATTTTGATTATCTATTTCATAATAAGAGATTGGAAGCAATGAATCTTTAAGAGCTTTGACTAAGTCCACCCAAATAAATAAGAACATGAGGATACAAACTCATGTTTAAACTTAGCTGTAAAGCATCATACTCCTGTCACATGTGAGAAGTCAGAACTGCTTCAAATATTTGCAGTTTGTTCCTCCCTGCCTGCTTCAACAGGAACAATGTAGTTTTGTCTCTACTGCCAAGCAAACCTTTTTATAAAGGAGCATTTTCTTCAACAGGACAAACGCCAGAGCCACTAAGTTTCAGAGTCCTTAAACATCTTCTTTCTTCCTGGCCTCACAGCCCTTTTGGAACTCACAGTATATACTAAGATAAATTTGGGAGGAAGAAGCGAAGCAGGCAGGGAGGGAGGAAGGGAGAGAGTGAAAGTGGAAGGCAAGAAGGAAAGGAGATGATAGTGTCCTACTTTGAATAGGAATGAATCATTTTGATGATGTCTTTGGAGATGTCGTACACTGGCTGAAAAGGATTCTATGAAATGTTTCCGAATATTAATAATGGTTTATATTTATTGGATTTTTACAAGGTGTCAGGAGATTTAGGCAGCTTTTGTTTAGCCCTCTCAGGCACTCTGGAAAGGGATTTATTCTTCATATTCTCAAAGTGAAACTAGAAGGCATAGAGCTTTATGCTGACACAGCTTAGAGCAGTGATGGTGGGTGAATGTTTTAGAGATTCCAGTGATACAGCCTTCTCTGCATGCATGCCATAGGCTTACCAGCACTGGCTTAGAGTTATACAGATAGTGAATTCCAAGTATGGATGTCAAATGGGGTTAAGAACTACTCCAGAAACAATACTCCAAACTACTACTTTATAATACATGTGTCCGAATGAATATATCAGGAATTTCTAGATCATAAAAATGATACTCCAGACCTGTGACTAATCCTGCCTTGTTTCAATAAATGTGAAAAAAGTCTCAGTGACTCCAAGTCATTCATCTACATCATCATTTCTCAAAATGTTCTGCAAAACACTACTTCCAGGAATCGATCTGTTGAAAAACATATTTCCTTACTCAACAGCTATGTGACATATGGTGCACTAAATCTTCATAGAGATTTATCATACAAATACCTATGTCTCAGGCTCCAAAAATTCCAAAAAACCCACATCCACACATATTTACATGAACTGTGCAGAATCAACTGAGTATTTCCAAATCTATTTGACTATGAAAAATCCCTTCCCTAGATGTGCTAGAATCCTACAGAAGTACTGTTCAGTGAATTAACCCTGAAAAATGCTATTCAAGTCTTTCAACCATTTCAAGATTTTTAATTTAATAAATTACAAAGATTACACTGATTCATGAAAATCTCATTGCTGCATTTAATATATTTTTCTAGTTAAATCTGTTTAACTTATCTCATCACCTCCACTTTGACACACACACACACACACACATACACACACATCCGCAGACATATACCTTTGGTTTTCTTTTTCTTTCTTTTTTTTTTTTTTGGTACAGGGGATCAAACTTGGGACCTTGCGCTTGCAAGGCAGGCGCTGGAACCACTGCGCTAAATCCCTGGCCCTGACATATACCTTTCAACACACATACTCAGTACCAATTTCCATTCTGACTTACTACAATATAGTGACTCATTATATCTCTTCTTATCATCTCTTTCCGTGACTCCTCCAGATAAAGAATGTGTCTATGATGGTCAAGCACATAGTAAGATTAACCCATGGAAAATGATCAAGCACGGTAAAAATATTACAGCAGATCATTTTCCAAGTTACATAGCTCTTCTAATGTCTAGTTGCTTGACAGCTTCTCTTTGCCTCAGAAAATCATTCTCAAAATTGTCCTATAGCCTGGCATTTAGTCTATCCATTCCCCCTTCTTTTTCTGTCTCTTTGAAAGACCTGCATCTGAGTTCAATGACTCCATCCAGTGCTCCTACTGCATCTCCAGTTTTTTTCTTGGACATTTCTACAGTAAATCACTTGTTGGTCTAATCATATCTTGGCCTCTGGTTCACAGAGAACCTGAACAGATATTATCTCCTTCCTACCAAAGTGCACCTGAATATCTTTTGAATAAATCTGTACTTTCTTTATTCACTCCACATCTATGACATTCTTCAAAGTGTATAAATTATATATTGTTTATATCAGTTATCCCAGTTTCTAGTAGTATTTGGTATATTAAACAGTAGGTGAAAGGATAGGATTGATGAAAGATAGAGAAAGAAACCAAAGATGAAAAGAAAGAGAAAGAAAAGAAACAAGACAGAGAGGAAAGAAGGAAGGAAGGAAAAGGGGAAGGAAGGAAACAATGATCTTTTAGGTTTTCCAGAAGAAGATATTGGCAAATTAATCCGATATTAAGATCAGTTCTCCCATCTATAAAATTGGAATAATCCTTGTCCACTTTTCCCTATGGAGTTATGAAATATGAAATAAAAAATGTAATGTCACTTTACAATTACATAAGCACACAGTCCTTTCCAAAACTATTTCTTATCCATCAATTTATGAAGTGTTTGCTGATCTCCTTTGAATCACCCTTTGCTTGAAGTGCTGGAAAACCAGAAATCTCATGGAATCCAGACACTACTGGGCAACATGGATACAGACAGAGAAATAATGAGTGTAGGAGAATGGGAAGGTCGTACTTAGGGTGATCTGATCCAACTTGTGTGAGCGGGAAAAAGGATGGGATTTCTGGAGCGGGTAGTATCGATATGGATTTACAAAAATCAGCAGGATGAAATAAGAAGTAAAATGATAAATGCAAAATGAGGGTTCTTAAGGAAATATAGAAGCAAAGAAGGAGAGGATCAAAGGAATGCAAAATACTTTCAAGAAATTTAAAATAGATCTATTGAGTGAGAATATAAGAAAGCAGGAGAGAGTGATGGAAAGATCAATATATTCACACCCTATGGCTTTCATTAGATTATAAATGGGAAATAATCAACAATAAGTAGATGGCAAATATTCAATAGAGATTTAAATGAAGTTCACCATCATTTGCCAAACCAGATCAATAATACCTGTGTGGGAGATATGTTATCTGGTTTCTAATATGCCTTTTCCTCATGTGTCTGTTTTATTTTCATGCTGGAAATGAATAAAGTATTGAACCCAAATGTCATTATAAGGAAGGAAGACTTGTGGAATTTGAATAGTAGTAAATGTCTAGGAGATGACAAATTATCTTGGAATGGAGAATTTTATAGTCAATTGTTGTTTTGTGGTTGGTTCACCTGTTTTTCTAAACTGCAAATTGTTTCATCAAGTTGTACTAGATTTCATTAAGAGTGGCAGAGTATATGGCTACAGAAGACAGATAAATGCAAGTCAGCAATAAACAGAATTGTTCCAGAAATTCAGTTTATGATAAAATAACTGAATACCTTTTGCACTTTTATTTTTTAATGTAAATGTTTTATTTTCATCATTAATAAATTCCTATAGAGGAAAACCATGAATTTGTTTGAGATTTTATCTCCCAAAGAAATAGCAAGGTGTCAGGAAGTGTCTGTTTTCAAAGCTTAGAAGTGGTATGGCTACAGAACTCAGAATGCCTGGAAATGCAGTGTGTACACAAAGGACAGGTGAGGATAAGTTTGACGGAATGGAAAGTTCCTGGCGCGCAAAAAGCAGAACAGTACAGGTTTCCCTTTAAGAAGATTAGTTTTGTCTTTCTTTTTGGTATCATTTTTTCATTTTCCAGTTGAAGTATAGACTCCTTAGGTTTATATAAGATATAAACTGAAAAGATTAGATAAGGTGTAAAATTGAAATGATAAAATCTGTTCTGAAAAAATGTGGATGCCTACTATTTCACATTTGCAAAAACTTGAGTTTTCCATATAATTAATAACCGATTCAATTTGGTCTTTGAAACTATCTCAAAGCAAGAAAAGATCTTCAATTTTGGTAAAAGAAGAGAATAGTTACAAGATATATTCTCATATCTCAAAATACAGAAAATGAGGCTGACGACTTCAGCAAAATCTGGACTAGAATGAAGGGTGCCAGAAAAACACATATATTGTGATAAATAAAATTGCGCAGTACCATCTGACCATTAATTTTCTCTAAATCAATTGCCCTCCCAAAGAGTAAAAATTCTGAAGGGCCTCTTTCTAATGAGAAAAGTATATGACAAATGATAAGAACTTAGTGATTGGTATGGAAATTAAACGAAAGTTACCTAATATACTCACAACTAATTTCTCTAATGGGGAATATAAAAGATCAAAAAATTTAAAAGACATAACTCAGGGAAAAGATTCAACTCTATAGATCAAAGGGGCTCAGTGTGTTTCATGAATATTGTTATCTAACAATCATAACAGTCGCATTGGCAAATAACACAAAAGAACAGAGACACAAGTGATTGTGAAGTAGGTATTGTTCTACAAGTCTCCTTTCTTCATAATGTAATAATATAAAATTAAGGCATTTCTGCATGATCATCAGAAATTTCATTTCAAAAGGCATGATATACAGGGCTTTACTTATTCATTTATTGTTGTGTGATTCATTATATAAACGTGAAACAATGAATTGGAGCGAGAATCTCCAAAATTCTGCAATGTCTCTGAGTGCTTTGGGTGTACACTGTTCAATTATTCAAATAATTGAATTATTTGAAATAGCACGAGATCCACTGTTACTGAAAGTTCTTCATCTCCTTTGATCTATATTAATTTATTTCTTGAGATTGATACTAATTATTTAATATAATACTCATTTAAGTCACAGTTGTAAATATACTCACCACAATATACTCCTTAACAACAAGAAATTAAAATTAATACTTCTAAAAGACCAACAATTTAAGCTAGTGGGTTGATTTAAAACATATGTTAACATATATGGAACGCATTTACATAAAATATATTTGAGATATCTGAGTATTTATGCATTATTTTAACAACTGTTTATATTTAGGAAGTGAGATTTAGTGAAATTTCTACTTCAGTTTCCATTTCTCTTGATTATATATTTCCTTGTTTTCCTACATGGGCACATGTTAATAAAAACATGGAATATTTAGGGTGGGACAATGTGGTAAACTAGACCTAAAACCAATCCCTAGCGCATCACCAGCAGAAGCCTCAGATGTACAAGCTGAAAATGACCTTGGAGTCATAATAAACAGGTTTCTTCCTTAGAGTGAGGAGTGTAAGGTTTGGAGAAAAGGTAGACCTAGATTCTGGTACTTCGATTTCCTTTTATCAGATTTATGCTTTGTTTAACATAACTTAAATTGTAAACTTCTATGTTGAACTATTAGACTCACATCAATTTTAAACCAATTACTATTATATATTTCTTCAATTTCAATATATCTATCTATGTATCTAATCTATCTAATCTGCATTTCTAAAAGATAAAACAGCAGATTATGGGACATATGAAGGATGATTTTGTGTATTTCAATACATATATACCCATATGTATATAATTTAATTGATTTCTAGAAATAGTATCATAACAAGAATATCATACTTAAATACATGGGGCTCCAGGAAAACTAAGCTTACAAGCTATTTGATCTTTTATGATATCAAATGATGACAAATGATTTATCATTTGATGACAAATGATGATATCAAATGATTTAACTCAGTGGTTCCTCTGCCTGCCTCTCAAGTGCAAGGTCTCGAGTTTGATCCCCAGTACCAAAAAACAAACAAACAAAAAAAACCAGAATATGTGACATCAATGAATACATAGAAAAAGTAGTGTCATTTGAGTAAATTATTGGTGTTATACTTCTAAAATACTTGTCTAGTCCAATGTAGAAACTGAATCATCCACAAACTAGCCTGCATATTATTTTCCTTATTCTTGAATTGTCATTGAATATAATCTCATTTGTTTAATTTATTTTAAAACAATGCTTTGAACACTGTGGCAATGGATAAATTTTGTTGGGTGAATGAATCAAAGATTGTCCTTGAAGCTTTGTGGTGTCACAAAGCTAAGAGTTTAAGAATCTGACAAAGCTAGTTTTGGATTCAGATTGTCTTGCTTGGCTGGTTATATAACTTTTCTGAGGCCCTGAGGCACTTCTTTAAAACAGAGGTGCTGGCTTCCTCAGAAGGTCAGTATTATGATTAACTGAGATCAGAACATTAATGATGGTAGCAATGCTTTTTGATTTGTAACATTGCACCTTCCTGGATCAATCAGTACAAGGCTATTTGCAGCTCCTTGTGTCACTGGTGCATTTGAATGGTATATGTCAAGTCTCCTGGGGCTTAATCACTAAGATTACCCTGACTGCCAAGGCAATGGTAGTGGGGGAGAGTGATGATTCTTTCAGTATTGGAAGTGCAGTCTGATAGACTTAACTATGCTCTTAACATTGTTCTCTGCAGTTTGACCTGTTATTCCAAATGGGATATTCTGTTATTTCTGCTCTTTTTGAGAAGTAGAAAAGCAGTTTCTACTTTCTTGTATTTCAAAAGATCTGAGATGCAATGAAGAGAAAAGCAAATATATTGCATCTATGTAGAAGAAGGTACATGGTCACATGATGTTACCAAGTGCGTTATCTATCAGTAAGCTCTGTGTTCTGCTGAGGACTTCTAGGTTTCCTGGACAAGCAGAAGAGCTGCCTGTGGATCTGACTCCTATCCTTCTTTCTGTGATAGCAGTTTCATTTTATTTGGAGCTACATTAAAATTTATATTTAATAAATGATTCTACTCTAAAAGTCAAAAGTCCAAAGTTACAAATGTCAGGCAAAAAGTCTAGAGTTGAATGACAGGAGCTGACGAAAATAAGTAATAAGTCTATAGTACAGTGTAATTTACAAAGAAGTTTCACATACAGGAACTCATGTAAGCCTTATAAGATGACATAATGAAGTACTTTATTTTCCTCGTTTTACAAATAATGAAAATAGACTCAGAAACTTGAAATAAATTTCTCAAGTTATACTTTGTTGATATTAGAAATGGGTTTAAAACCTACCTCTTTGAATAAACTAGTTTTTAGAGCTGGCTTTATCACTGCTGAGGCTGGCATTAGCAGTTACTATCTAATGAATCTCTTTTTGGTTTACACAGTAGTTTTCTCTTCTCTGAAGTAAATGGTTCCATCTCAGACTCTATTTTTTTTTTTTTTTGTTACCGGGGATCGAACTCAGGTCCTTGAGCTTGCGCAGCAGGTGGCGAAACCAGTGAGCTAAATCCCCAGCCCCCGGTCTCTATTTTTATCTATTTCCATATTAGTATTCCACATTCTGTTTGAAGAAAAAGACTTAATGGTTTAAAAAAGTAAAAACTGGTGCCACAGATTAAATAACATTGAAAATCTCCTGCTGATTTGATAACATTAGACTACACCAAATACATTTCTACTGTAGGCAATTCTGGGCAATTCTAGGCCATTTAGCCAGCATTTCCTGCTGTTTCATAGATACATGACTTTCTGTAAAATTAATTACAACACAAAGTATCTCTTGCAAACAGTGATATAAGTGTAAGCACATACTAAGTACACGCATGTAACATGATTATGCCACTTCTAAGCTGACAATAGGACCGAAATACTGTGAGAGGACCAAGATGACCGTTATTTAGCACTGGAAGCTGCTAGTATTGTACTTGTGCAACTTGACATAATAGAACCCCTGTAGTAAAAAAAAAAAAAAAGCAGAAGTTTAGTTGTCATGTGTCTCAGCTATGAAGTTGTACATATTAAATACTTTCACATTGCAGATAATAATGGATTCGAAAGAGAATTGGGACCACTCATGTTGATGGAAGCCTTCTTGATGTCTACTGAGATTGTCATAATATATTGGTCAGCATCATAATGAATACAGTGAAAGAGCAGATCGTTACTGTCTTTATTCTTTTGATCTTACTTTCTTTGTCTATACTATACCATTTACAGTGAACGGGCTAAAGGAGTAGGCTAGAAAAATAAAACATTAAAATCTTGAAATGCATACTTAAAATGTAGGAGAAGTGTGATAGACCATTTTCCTCATTGCTCTTCTTAAACAGCATCTGTATCTTTCTCAAATTTTTAAAAATTATTTGTAGTGCATCTTTGTAACGTATCTTTGTGATATATATTTGTAATATATCTACCTATGACAACAAATTACGTCTTGACAGGAACCCCCTCTTTTTCAATGTTTTCTTAGATTTTCTCCAACAGCTTTCATTACTTTGGATAATTGACTGTAACTAATTAAATTTGTTGACAAATGGAGAGGATTTGAAACTTAGTTGTATTAGACTGTGATAAGTAGAGGAAAAGGAGTTAGTATATTTGACAATTTCTGTTTTACAGCCAGCTGTGAAATGACCCCTACCTCAATTTGTCCTTTTGAAAAAATTATCACTTACTCTCTGTGTAGGATACTGTATTTGGTACTGGGAAGAAAGAGAAACAAACAGGCATTTAGTTATAAGCTGCCTGAAATTCCTGAGCCTAATGGAGTACTCTGTACACATAGACTACTCAATAAATATCTGTGGAAGCATATTGATTTTCAGTTGGGGTAATTATTGCAGAGATTATTGACTTGAAGATAAGAAAATGAATATGAACTTTATTTTTTTCCATCTATAAGTTGATGAATTGGAAATAGATGATCCTTAATATTTCTCCTTAAGGAAATTAAAGTCATAAATGAGTTCCATTTTTCTGTTCTCCTTAATTATAATTTAAAACCAAATGACCCTATTTTCCAACAGCAGTCACGAGTCAGGGCTTAAGGTGAGCATGATGTCCTATTCCTCTCATTTCTTCCTTTTTTAGGTTATTTGACCACTTTTAAGAATGTGGCCGCCTACACTAAGAGAGAAGACTAATTAAGAAATTCATAAATATATAAACCGAGATGCCTTATCTTAGGATTTATACAATCAACAGAAATCTCCACTGTATTATGGTTCCAGTTTAATCATAGCATAGTAGTCATATATTAAACTAGCTCTTGTTCTCAGGAGCCACAATGGTAAAGAAATGAGTCTGGATGCAACTGCCAACTTCTCTCTTTTAACGCTGCCATGTTTAGCAGATAAAAATACAGGCTTTCCAGTCAAATTTGCACTTCATATAAACAAAGGTAGTTTTTAATATAAAGGTATCTCATGAAATTTTTAAAACATATTTTGACTAAAACAGCAAGTGGCCATATCTCGCAAAGCACCTGTTTTCAGATCCAGTCTTTGTTCGGTACTTTGGAATATCTTTTGGGCCTTCATTCAACTGAAGTTTTGCTTCCTTAACTTTTCCTGCCTTGAAAAGCCCTGAGCAAAAGCACTGTGGTAGAACCAGTGGAAGCAGCAGGGTTAGCACAGATGCATTCGAGGAAGAGTTAGTCCTCTTCATAAGAGAGCATTAGTCTCTATTTTGGTATCCTATCTTAAAAGATATGACCTGTCTTACTTATTCTGTCAAAGAATGAATGACATTTCATGAATGAACATAAACAAACCCAACTTATGGCATTGATTCCACAGACTTTTATTTCCTAGCAACAACAATAGCTCCCCATCAGATGTGAATGAGATTAGTCAGGATGTGTCTGGTTAATTTTCTCCATGGCTTCATTCAAACCATTCACCTTTCTCCACATCAAAGTATTTCCTTTTGTAGGCTGATGTTTGAGGCCCACCCAACCTGGCATTCTCTTACATTGGCAAACCTACAATCTAAGTCAATATTATTTTTTCCATAATTCTAAAGAAAAAAATTTTTATACAAACGTGATATGATCGTTTGTTGAGAAAGTGTACTAAGAAAATGATTGTCTTCCCCCATTAACAGATGAATGAGTGTAAACATAATCCCTCAACAATGAAGATGATTTCCTCTGATATGTTGTCAATGTGATTTATATTTTCCAAAATGTAAAAAACTTCAATGGCAAGACAAGTGACTTGAAGTTTTTCTCCTATCCTTTCTTCTAGGGTTTTAAAGTTTCAAGTCTTATATGTAAGTCTTTAATCTATATTCAGTAGATTTTTGTGTATGCTATAAGATAGGGATCCAATTTTATCCTTTTACCTGTAGATATTGGGCTTTCTTAGCACTACTGGTCAAAGATTTATCATCATGTTATCATATACGAAGGTCAGGAAAATGGTGAAATTGGTGTTTGTAGCTGCTGTACAGATTCTAATTTCTTCCTCAAATGAGACCATGCATATTGCTAGAAAGCCAGTTATGTGTAACTAGCTTTGATTAATCTTCTGGATAGGTTGTGTTTGATGAACAACCTTGAGTCCTCCAAGGCTAGATTTATGTGAAAGAATCCACTTTGCTATTTGAACTCAGTAATCAGTTAATATATTCTATGACTAGCTTTTGCATAAAACATTTAAAATAAAAGTATTTCATGCTCGGTATAATTTTGAACCATTTCTTTCTGTTTCACAATATCTATTATACATATTTGTCCTTATTTACACTTTCAGTTTCTCATACCAGAGAGGCAATGTGATATTTACACATGTTCGTTTGATTTATTTTACTTAAAAGTATGACTAGTTTTAATGTTTTTAATTAAAATATAAGTTGGACAATTATAATGCTAAATTAATGAAATAATATTTGGAAAATCTGCAGCATAAGAGCCAACCATCATCCATCCAAATAATAATATTGATAAATATAACACTTTACCTTTGATAAATGCTTATGTAGTGAATACTTGTATTTGAAGCCCCACTAGTTCTAGAGAAGCTGACTCTGGTGTGAGCTGATGGGGCTCAGCAACTGAGGTGTGGAAGTGAGGCCTGGAACTAGTGCAACAATGACTGTGTATGGATGAGGGAAGCTAGTCTGCGGAAGAATTTAGTCCTGGTATGAGAACAGAGCTGAGCTACTCACAGAGAAACTAAATTATTTATGGCATAGGAAACCTATGGCTCAAATTGTGCCTGAAGCATGTCCAGTGTGTGGAACTGTTAGTAAATGAGCCAGCTTTCTTGATTCTTGAAATATATTTATTTGAGTTTTATGATATTTTCTACTGAAGGACACCTTCATCATGGCTTACTCTGTGCCAGACCTTATGCTCATCCCTTTATATAAGTTATTTCAATTTCTCCCCACCTTTGCCTTCTGTAAAGGAGGCACAAAAGGCATCGGAACACTCTTTCTCTCTGAGCCTAGATAGAGTACCAGAATGCTCTTCAGCACAAAGTTACAGGATGCTGTTAAAAATCAACTGTAGGGGACATGCCAATGAAAGGTAATGAGCACTCTGTACAGTGAGGGTGCTGAATAAACATATTTTGAAGATATTAAGGGTAATTACTGTAGAAAGATCATCACAGTTGGACCTTCAATATCTTCCTCTCTCCATTACCTGAAGTTCCAGGAACCCAATAAAAACAAACTAGTTTTCATTCATAGCCACAAGGATTTCACCTTGCTGAGTCTCTCTACCTGACCTTGAAACTTTGGTTTTCAGAGATTCCTCAATATCTCTTTTCTTTCTCTCTTTCTGGCCCTTAACAGTTAATTGCTCATATGACTTTGCTGTCCACAATTTGATTGAGCTTCTTTTTTGTTGTTGTTTTCCATCCTTGGAATAAAACTTCTTTAACACTATATAAATGAGCCTCTTAGCAAATCTGTTAAATCCTATTATCAAGTTTATATCAGGAGTAGAATCCTGTAGCAGTAGGAAATAAGGTAATGAACTATCCCAGTAGGAGATTTTTATAACATGCTGAATATAGAATAAGACTGCCATATTGCCAAAAAATGAAAATTATGCTTTGTGAATTGATTCCAATTTTGTTCATCACCAAACCCAGCTGAGTTTCAATCACATACTCTTGTCAAAGGAATTCACAATGCATCACTCTGGAAGACAAAATGCACATTCAGGTTTCCTGGGAGTTACATGAAAGGCTGAAACATTCACAGCTGAAATAGTAACAATTTTTTGTCCTTTTTTTGCCACCATCTGGAATTAGAGTATCATCATACATGATGGAAGATATTGTATTTTTTAAAATACTGTCATCTGTAGCAATACATTAGCATTCAATGGGATGTTTCCTATTAAGACCAATTTATTAACAATGAGTCCATGGCAAAAAAAAAAATGAAAAGTTACATGGAAAGGAGTTAGCTGTATCTTCAAATTAAACAAAAAAGACAATTTTTATTCTGTTGCAGAACATGAAACCTGGTGACAATGCTTTTGCATTTATGATTGTCATTTTGTCTGGAGTACAACCTGGCAGAGACAGTTGCAAATTGCTTGTTGAAATTAAATGGTACATTACTGTGGAGGAAAGCTACCACCTGTACCACCTTCCTGTTGGCATAATTATCTCTGAACGATCTATGTCAGGTTTAAGCAATGTTTGGATTTTATATCAACCAAAGAGCTCTTCTTTGTCACACAAATGTTGACAAATAATAAAAAGGAAAGAAAATCTGTTCTTTCTCAATATAAGATTGAGAAAATTTGAATTAGATTCAATTTCCTGGACATGATTCTGTGAGAGTAGTGAATGCTACATACAAGAATAGATGAGCAAGGTTTTATGACAAGAATATCTGAAAATATTGATTGGGATTCCTATAACAGCATTACTACATTACTACTATTATCTGTGTTATACCAGTTGTATGTGTCACACTTGCAGCTTTTCCTAAACCCGATCATCTTTTTTCTGTTAAAGGAACCTAAATATCATGAGACATCGCTCAGCTCTCACCCACTCATTTAAAATATTTATTGAATATGTACTATGACCAAAGTATGGTGCAGTTATTGGCATCAATGTCTATTTCACTTTTAATGATATACATAAATGAAAATAAGAGGGAAAAATTCTTGACCATTGGGTATATAGTAGGAACAAGACAATGGGTATAATGAAGTACATTTTATACTTTTAATGAAAGTTAACATGCAATGGAAGAAATAAAAAAGCAAAGAATTGGGATTAGAGGTCTTCAATTTTAGGCTGATTGGCATTAAACACTTGGAAAGGTTGATCTCTGAGAAAACATTTGTAAGGGGTGAGCCAGGTGGCTCTCTGGAGGAAAAGTGATCCAAACAGAAGGAAGAGTAGGCAAAAAGACCATGAAGTAAGAGCTTTCCTGACATTAATTAACAGCAAGTAAATCTAGTGGTTTCTGAAGGAGACTGGGAGAAACTGAGATTAATAGAATAGTTTCTGAGAGAAGGCATTGCTAGCCTGACTAACTCGGGTCTTGTGGACCACTGTAATGACATGAGATTGGAATCCATTAAAACAGTTTGAATAAAGAAATGACACAAATCACATTTAGCAGGATCACAGTAGTCTCTAAATTTCCGAAAATCACAATGGAAACATTTGCTTGGAGAATGAACCAAAAATACAGATTTTTTTGAAAACTCAGATTAATGCATTGTCCCCCACCTCTCGGTAATTTATTTTATGAGATTGAATTTCCTTCTGTATGTTCAGTGAACTTCACACATGACCATAATGCACAAAAATATTGAAGGCACACTGGGTATTTCCCATAACTTTCAAGCTTTGCGCAGTGGCAGTATTGTAGCCAATGAGGTTTATCCGAGGTGCGATTATTGCTAATTGAAAACTTTTCCCATAACTTTCTTTCTGATTGTGTCTGAAAGTTATCATTTTCCATAGATGGAGATCTTTGATTTCCACCTTCAGTCACAGTGATGTTGAAGAACTTGTGCGATGGAATTAAATCCTTTGTGTACACTAGATTTACCTGTGGAGCTTTGCAATAATACTAATGCTTTCAACTCACCTTCAGATATTCATTTTAATAAGGCAGTGTTTCCCAACTTTAGCAGCACATTATGTTCTTGGAGCAGGTTTATAAATCCAGATGCCTGAGTCACTCATATGAGTATTGATTTAATTGATTTGACTTGTGGCCTAGACACTGAGGCTTTTATAAGCTCCCAAAGTGATTTTAGTCTACAACAAAGTTTAATAATGTTTGGCTTAGGGTGAGTCCCAGGATTTGTTATAGTCAAGCAAGCAAACATAAATCCCTACCTGGATAGGGAATCTCTAGGCTAGCCCAAAGCGTATTCACACAGGAAATTTTGCTTAAGTGCCTCATCCCATTGTCTATGTCACAGATACTTTACGTGGTTCTGTTTCTTGAAGAAATCATTGCCTTTGCCTACCAGAAAATTTAACATTATTGGTTTAAATCACCCCTAACAATATTAGCACGTTGTATTTTAAAGCATATTGTGAACTTTTTCTAGGATTTACTTGTTCCTTGGTGATGTTTTGGCTTTGTATGATGCTATAAGTGTATCTCTCTCCTTTTTATTCCTTTTTTGTGCAATAGTCTGGATGAAACCTTCACACTGAGCTATATTCCCAGTGGTTTTCTTTAATTTTTATTTTGAGTTGGGATCTCATTAAGTCAGTAGATTCCCCAGCCTGTACTAGAAATCACAATTCTTCTGCCTCAGCCTTCCAGATTACATCCATGCAACACCATGTGTTACTACTTTAAAAAAAAATATATATATATATATATATTTATTGGTACATTTTAGGTATAAAATACATTTACATGTATCATTGGGTGTTCATACCAGAACATGGTGGATCTTAGTTTTTATC
>NW_004624808.1:3231263-3241598 GCF_000247695.1 Heterocephalus glaber
CCATTTTTGAACTGGGTCTTTGAATTTAGAGGGTCTGATTTTTTTCAGTTCTTTATATATTCTCTATAGTAGACCTTTGTCTGAAGTACAACTGCTAAAAATTCCTTCCCACATTGTAAGTTGTCTCTTAACTCTGTTAGTAGTTTCTCTTGCAGGGCAGACGCTTTTTAATAAGATGAGATCCCAGTTGTTGATTCTTTGGGCTCGCTCCCATGCTACTGAAGATTTATTCATAAAGTCTTTTCCTATGCCAATGTCATCAAGAGTTCTACCTAACTTATCTTCCAGCAAGTTTAGTGTATCTGTCTTAATATTTAGATCTGTAATCCACTTCAATGTTAGCTTAGTGCACGGTGATAGGTATGGGTCTAGTTTTAATCTTTGGCAGGTTGAAATTCAGTTTATCCAGCACCATTTATTAAAAAGGCCATCTTTCCTCCAGTGAGGGTGTTGGCTCCTTTATCAAAGATGAGGTGGCTGAGTATGTCTGGAGTTGTTTCCGCATGTTCTAATCTATTCCACTGATCTTCGGGTCTGTTTCTTTGCCAGTACCATGCTGTTTTTATCACAGTAGCTTTGTAGTATAGTTTCAAGTTGGGGATTGTGATACCCCCAGCCATGTCTCCTTTTCCTACAATTGCTTTTGCTATTCTAGGTTTCTTCTGCTTCCAAATGAATTCTTGGATTGTTTTCTCCCCTTCTGTGAAGTATATTGCTGGAATTTCAATCAGCATTGCATTAAATCTATATAGTAGTTTTGGAAGTATGGCCATTTTCACTATATTGGTTCTTCCTACCCAGGAACAAGGGCTATCTTTCCATTTTCTTATATCCTCTTTGATCTCCTTTTTCAGAGAGCTGTAGTTTTCAGTGTAGAGGTCTTTTGCTTCCTTTGTAAAGTTGATTCCTAGATATTTCATTTTTCTAGATGCTATTGTAAAAGGAATTATTTCCCAAATTTCTCTCTCAATGGGTCTGCTATTTGTGTGTATGAAGGCTATTGTTTTTTGAGTGTTGACCTTGTATCCAGCTACTCTAATGAATCTATCAATTAGGTCTAGAAGGCTTTTGACAGAGTTTTTTGGATCTTCTATGTAAAGTATCATATCATCAGCAAATAATGACAGTTTCATTTTTTCCTTTCCTATCTTTATTCCTTTCTCTTGTCTAATTGCTATGGCTAATGTTTCCAGAGCAATACTGAACAGGAGTGGTGATAGTGGGAATCCTTGTCTTGTTCCTGATTTTAGTGTGAAAGTGAAAACTTTGTAGGATTAGTTTTGAACTGTCACTCATAACAATGTATACTGAGTTAGTAGACAGTGGCTACTAAAAAGGCAAACCCGGGAAACAGAGTTGAGTTTCATGTTGTTACCTTAAGCCTGGAGTATATGAAACAAATTGCTTTCAGGAAGACTCACTGTATCACTGTATTCTTTACTGCAAATATTACCATATAAACAAAAATAGTAATGGACCTGTGGTAGGTAGTAGTAGTAGTAGTTTTACATTCTATGTGTGTGTTAAGGGACTTATCACTTGCTAATTGAGACATTAGTATATTTGTCTGTTACATTGCTCCATACACAATTTGCACATTGTCATCCCTAACACAACACATAATGCAAGCTGAATCTGTCATTGTACTCCATCCTTGGGTACAATCCTGGTCCAGTTGTGGACTCTGAACCTACAGAAAGTTAATTGATATCTTCTCAAATTGGAGGAAATAAGAAATTGGAAAAATAAGTCTTCCCACTGAATTAACTAAGAATATGAGTCTTAAGTTATCTGCACTGATCTTAACCATTGCATGAAAAGAAAAATCTATGCAGAATACCTCTAAGCCAAAAAGGAGATGATGGCGAAGGAGTTGAATATTTACACTTAGAACCTCAATTCTTATTCTTGTAAGTGTATTTACTCACTCATTCATCATTTTCTAAGCAACGAAACCAAAGTTTGGATGTATAGATGCTAAATTGAGATTATCTCTACATTAATATGTGAACTATGTTGAAATAAAATCTATACATCTTTTAAATTCAATGATCCTGACAACTATATAATTTTGAAAAAATTGATCAGCATATGTATCATAGATTTTAATATTTAATTTCCATCACTACTAGAACCTTGGCTGATAATATTTCTATTTCATTCATTAAATATTTATTATTTAAGTATTTATTAACCCAATTCTATGTACTAGGTTCTTTTCATTTATTTGATAAATATATATTAATCAAATTCATTGCAATGGCTCTGTATTGGATTTATATCAATCAACCAAACAGACAAAAATCCATTATTTTTTGAACTTACAATCTGGCGTGGAGAAAGATACAATTAACAGCAAACCAAATTCATCGAATATGTTAGAAGTTCACAAGGAATATGGGCAAAAATAACAGAGGAAAATGGATAGAGATTTCACTGCTGGATGGATGATGTTGTGGTCAGATGCAGTTTCACCCAGAAGGTACCATTTAGGAAACTACATGGTTAGAGGTACAGGACAAACCATGTAGATAGAAGAGATAAGAGTATTCCGCAAGAGGAAATAGGAAAAGCAAAGTCCAGAGATATCTGTGTGGCTAACATTTTCAGCCAAGAGAAAAGAAGCCAGTGTGGCTGAAGGAAAGTGAGAGTGGGTGGTGGTGAGCATGGAAATTCAACTTGATTGGTCTGGGATCAGCCCTGGAGATTGGTGGAGAACACTTCTAGTTTAGTCTTGTCAAGTACATTAGGTGTGGGCTATGACTGTTAATCATGCTATATCATTGCGAATGAATCAAGAAACATCTAGAAGACTAGTAAAGCACAATTCTGAGTGTGTCTGTGTATGATTAACACATAGGCCAACAAACTGAGGTGAAAAATCACCCCGCGGGTGAGTGGCACTGACCTAGAATTGTAACCCAGAGGGAATAAAAAGAGAAAGATGAAGAAAATGTGTCCACTTTTTAGAAGAACTGCAGTCTTCAACATCACCTTTAGCCTTCAGTCTCGAGTTTCTTCAGCCTTCTACAGTACACTCTCACCAGGGATTGGACAGTGGGTTTGCAGACCTTCCAACTTGAACTGGTACTGTATCCTCCACCCCTCTTGTCCCATGGCTTTATCTGCTTGAGCTGAGCAGCTACAGGATTCTATGGTTGTCTAGTGTAGAGATGGGCATTTTGGATACTTCTGCTTCTGATCATGCAGACGACCCTTGTGGACTCTTCTGCCACTGATCATGTAAGTCTACCTAATAAATTCCCTGCATAATTATACAGATATTTTCTATTTGTTCTCTTCCTCCAGAGAAACCTAACTAATTCAGAGTGGAAAAGAGTCAGAAGAAGAGGAGGTTAAAGAGGCCATAGGAGGTCAGATCCATGGTGGCTGGTAGTTCATACAAGAGTTCAGTGCTTACTTACATGAGATGAGTGACCTTAGAGCATCTTGGGTAAAGGAATGCCATGATGGAGCATAGGTTTTTCACAGCCCCCCTCTCTTGCTCTCTTTCTCTCTCTCTCTCTCTCTCTCTCTCTCTCTCTCTCTCTCTCTCTCTCTCTCTCTCCCTCTCTCCCTCTGCTGTGTTGAGAACAGACTAAAAGGGGACGAGTTTAGAAGTTTAGAAGAGGTTATACCTCTGTAGAAGTAACCCAGTTAGAAATGATGGCAATTTGAACTAGGACTGTAACAGTGGAGGTTGGGAAAAATGATGAGGTTTGAATTGTAACTTAAAAATGGAAGCAAATGCTGATGGTTTTGATTAATATCTATTTTACCAGTTTTTCTTAACATAGTTGGGGAAACTATTCCATTTGCTAAGTCTGTCTAGGTGACATATTAGCTGAGCAAAAGCAAATAATAATAATAATAATACCCCAAACCTAATAATCTTACCCTTTCATGATTTTTCTCCAAATTTATTCTCAGAGAAAAACTTTGTTTTTCTGGTTATCTTTAAGCATCAATTTGTGGGGTACGCCTGCAATCCTCAGAATAGAGACACAGAAATAATTTACTATACAGTGGTCAAACATAATTGATTTATTTATGAGAAATCAATTCCTTAAGATTACTAGGAATTCTCACTAAATGCCAATTCAGTTCATTACAGCCTATTTTAAAAGCACACAAAGGCATTTGATATTTTTCCAAATAGTTTTTAGGACTAATTAGATGCAGGGGGAAGGGTCAGAATGAAGAAGTGCTGAGTGAAGGGTTAAACTTCCTTGCTGTTCTCAAAAGCATTTTGTCTGTACAACACAACTTCCAGGATGTGTGCTTGCTTACTAATAAACTCACACCTAAGGCATGTATGTATTGGCAGACAATTCCATACCCTGGGGTGTGTTATTGCTTGCATAATTAGCCGTCAATTATCGCCAGTTACATTTGCACCTGTTCCATTTGCAGATCCTTGAAATTTCAGGCTTGCCCAATTAGCATGTTCTGAAATTTGTCCCACTTGTGAGAAAGTGGAAAATAGTCCCTTCTTTGAGGAACCTCAACTTAATGATGATCTCTACCGCTACTATCTGCAAAGGAAGTATTTAAGTAAAAGCACCTTAAAGATGGTGTGAAAATATTCATATGTCTCCAAGCAACACAATTATTCAGTTTGAAGTCATAGGTATTTAGAATTTGAAAGGCCCCTTAAGGTAATTTCATTTTGCTGATAAAAGAAATCCTAGCAAGTGAAAGGGACTTGCTGAAGGTCACGTGGCATGTTAGTGGCATGGCCAGCTCCAGAGCCAGCCTTCTCAGTCCGGGCCTATTCCTATTTTGATTTAGGGTTAAAAATTCATGTTTCACTTTACTGCTATATTCAAAACCTGGATGATTGGTGAATTATGTGATTAAATAGCATATTTCAAACCTTCCCTTAGCTATTTTGTTTCAAAAATTGCTACTTATAGAATGCTTGAAGTGTTTTCCAACGTGAATATTTCTGTTTTGACTGTTGAAAGCTTTGGAAAGCATATCTGTATGGTAATACTGCAATCATTAAATGGCATATCTTCTGGATCCCATAACTTCATGTAATCTTCCAGTTTTCACTATTTTTTTTTTAGTGATTGGATGCAATTTATATAGACTGGTTGTATATGAAGCCTTCAAATTCTACTATGCCAAATAATGGTACTGTTTGCAAGTTCCATTGGTAGATAAAGTGACCTTGATTATACAAGAGCCACAGATGTTAACATCATTTTAGTGTAAATTGTGGTGCAGAAAGGCTAAAGATATATTATGCTCCTGACTTTTATATTTTACTGGTTAAAACTTAGCCTTCTAGATCATTAATATATAGATGTTTATCCTCTTTCAACTGAATGAATCCTTAACAGATAATCCACTTTGGCACTTTCATACATATTGTTTGAAGCAATCTACCATTCAAATGGTAAATCTACATGCAACATGCTTGAACAACACTATGATTTTTGTCAGAGTTCGCAAATTAAGTACACTTCCGTATACCATTTTTGACTGTGGGGATTTCACCTGCAGTTTATTACATTCAGTTTCAGTGATTAAATTACATATGAATTTTTCCCTTGACAAAACTTTTATCTCAAAACACAATATATGTGAAGATCCATTAAATGAGACTTCAATTTGTTAGTGAACTGACTTAATAACTGGACAGCTACAGGGATGATATAAGAATTACTGAATTGTACTAAGGAGTCAATATCTCCTTCCATCCAGAACTACAGTATGTGAGCTGAGTTTCTTGAATGAGCAAAAAGTACTATTGATAGCATGGTTTCAGGAATGAGACTAAGCTATCACTTACATAGGGTGTGACTTTGTACGGGTATTTAGTAATTTTAAGCTTATCTCATTTTTGAAGTGGAAACTTATGCTTACTTTTCAAAGTTTACTGTGAAGATTAAATAACTTATATAAATATCTGATTACTTTAGGAATCTTCATAAAATCAGTAGTAGGGAAAGCATAGGTAGTATTTAATAAGGAGAGTGATGGATCAGAGGGGTGGAACCTAAAATTAGATGACAGCGTAATTGTTTTGAGAATAAGCATGCATAGTTCAGGATTTATGAATCTTGCAAGAATCCTGGTATTTTGTGGGGCAATGCTATTGAGAAGGCTCCTATCCAATGAAGGAAAAATGTCACTGTACCAAAGTGAGTCAGAAATTCCCGAGAGATTACATATGCTTTGCAAGTGAGACATATCAGATGACTATAATCCACTTGAAATCGGTAGATATGTTCATATTTACCAAAACAGTAACCATGAAAAGGACACTAGCATCACTGTGGAGTTAGTGAAGGTGATAACTGAAAGTCAAAGCTAATGTTGGGAGCTCTTATTGGAAAATTGGGCTCACTGAAAACAATGAGATTATAAGGCTCTGAAAAGATGGGTCACAGGGTGTGCAGGGGATTGAAAGCAAGGTGGATGTAATTCCTATGATGAGTGGAAAGGTCTTTGTGACAGCCAAGGGACACTGACCTACAGAAAGCTAAGGAAATGGTGAATGAAGTGCCACACTTTTACAGGAGAAATTAATGGGCAGCCAAGAAGAGTCACTCGTCTACCCCCAAAATAAAATTGAATCGTGGATGAACTATCATGAAGCCAAGAGTATTTACATCTGTGCCTTGTCTAGCTTCCTAAATGAGCCTGTCATTGCACTTCTAGAAACCATGGCCTACCCAAGAGGCCCAATCTCCAGAGCAAGGGCAGGACAGTGCCCTTGCAAGTACACCTGGAAACAACTCATCACCTCTGCAAAAAGAAAATGACTCATTTATCAAAATATACATGGCTACAATCATTTATTAGTAGGATGCAACTATACTTAAATGTCAAACTTATGTAAATTTTATTTGGCTATTTTTGTAAAACATTCTTGATTAACAGTATTTAAAATAGAGGATTGAGCTGGGTGTGGTGGCACATGCCTCTAATTCCAGCATTCAGGAGGCTGAAGTAGGAAAATCGCCATGAGTTCGAGGCTATTTTAGACTACATAGTGAGTTCAAGGTCAGCCTGAACTATACAGCAAGAACTTGTCTCAAAAAAATAAAATAAAACAAAAAACAAAGACAAACTGGAGGATTGACAGTATATTGAAAGCTCCAATTTTCAACTCTGAAGCCTAATAATATTCAAATATACAAAAAATCAATGTATATTTGGAAGCAAACAAGTATCTTTAAATACTGATGCACAAGTTGTGTGTAGTTTTAACTATTACAAAGCTCTGTGCAGAAACTTTTACATTAATATACCTGTATAAAGTAAAAAAAAAAAATAAAATTTAACAAGTTCCAAAAGATGTAACAAACCTAAATTCACATAGATAAGGGTAAAAACACCATCAAATATCCCTCTTCCCACCTTCAAAAGATACAACAAGCACAGACATATTGAAGAAAGATTTCTAGCAATCAAGGAAAAATAATCTCATTTACTGAAAACGTTCCAGGGCATACGAACAAAATATAAAATATAAAATCACCCAATGGATATTTAAAACCTAATATAACTCTGATATTAGAAGTACATGAAAAGTTAGTTATAGCCAAACTCTTGATTTTAAAAAAATTCCAAAATAAAACAAACTAAATATAGCAATATATGAAAAATTCATTATAACCAAATGAGAAGGACCTTATACTATAAGTGTTTTTCAATATTTAGAAATAAATTATAAAATTCATTGTGTTAATAAAATATAGCAATAAATTTTATTTGATCATCTCAAATGCTGTCCAACTAAAAAGCTCTTGATAATATGCAACATTTGAAAGCTGTTTCAAGAAACTGTTAGCTAATTTGGAAATGAAATAAATATACTTAGCAGTAAAGATGGCATCAACCTATACCAGAGAATAAAGTAATGATATAGAAGATTGAAATTTGAAACACTTGACCTCATAGCACACATGCATACACACAAACACACACATGCAAACACACACACTGATACAGATTTAAAAAACAAGACAAACTCAGAGACAGAATTCTGTTCCTTGAAAATAGAAAATGCAAATTATTCTTCAAGTCCAAGTGAAATCCTGATTACAAAAACAGGTCACTTAGCATATGCTAATAATGCCTGTTTCAGATGGATGTTGATCCACCAGATTAATTCTACCGATTGTCACAATATAAATTGATAAACCCACTTCAAAAAACTGTTTAGTATGATCTTAAAAAGATAAACATGTGCACATTATATTTCCAAGCTATTTTGCTTCTAGGTATATCCCTAAGACAAAGTCTACAGTTTTAGACCAGAAGTCATGGGAAGGAATGTTTATAGTGTCAGTAATCTTAACAGAAAAAAACCAAAATGTTCAGTGACAGAAATGCAGAAAAATGAATGGAAGTATTTAAATAAAGAATATTATATAACAAATAAAATGAGTTACCTAAAGTTATATGAATAATATAACTGAGCCTTAATGATAGTTATTTAGTGTGCTAGTACTCAATTGCTATATATATATATATATAATATATATAGTATCAACATGAAAAGATGAGCAGTCTATGGTACTTAGTGCTTACAGATCACACTCATAAATAAAAATTTAAAACTAAAAAAATCTAGGGAATAATAAATGGAAGCCCTTTAAAGAGATAAAATAAAACTTTACTGAAGAACATAAAAGAAAACACCAGGGAATGGAGAGAAATATATTTTGCTGGTGAATCTGGAGAATCGATACTATAAAGTTATCAGTTCTCCCTGAGTTAATCTTTAAAATCCACTTGGCCTAACTCAAAAATACTAGAGAAAGTTTTCATTATGATGTACATGCTGATTCTTAAATCTATAGAAAATACACATGTGCAAAAATTATCAAGACTCAGACTTAAAGCAGAAGGAAATACTGACATGTGTCACAACATGGATGAAATGTGAAGGCACTGTGCTAAGTAAAATAAAACAGTCGAGGAAGGTCAAATATTATATGATTCCATTCATATGGAATACCTAAAGTAGGCAAATTGATAGAAACGGAAAGTAGAATGGCGAATGCCCATGGCTGGTGGTAGAGGGATGAGGAGAATTATTTAATGGGTATGGAGTTGCAGATTTGCAAGATGAAATGATTCTGGAGATCTTTGTTATAACAGTGTGACTCTAGTTAACATTAGAACTGGACACTTACTAATTGCAAAAGTGGGAAATTTTATGTTACTTACTGTTTACCATATAAGAAGAAGATATATGTTTTTTAAAAGTTTACATTTTGAGAAAGGAGAATACATCCTTCCAGGTGTCAAAATACATCACAAATATACAGTAAACAAAATAACATGAGAGTTAATAAAGAAGAGAAAAATAGATACCGGTAACAGAGTATGAGAAGTAATGAGACATGAATACATGAACAGTTTAGGATTAAGAAAAAGGTAACATTGGAAGGTGAGCCAGTCCCAGCACCCGGAAGGAAGCTCCACGCCACCACCCCAAGCTCCTAGGGAAGAGAAGGTGAGCCACGTGGGTGCCAGAAGCACCCCACCCAGTGGAAATGAGAAGACACATAAACAAGCTTCAAAAACAGACTTCTGGATCACATATTGCAACCCCAAAGGGAAATGAGATGGAACAATCTGATACTCAACCACCTGGACTCTCTGAACTGGTAACAAAAGATGATCTGGGAAGAATGAAATCAGAAATAATTACTCAGATAAAAGCAAGATTGTGGTCATGGTAAGAGGCAAGATTAATAAATCTAGAGAGGACACATATAAAAAATAGAGGATCTGAAGAACATGATGGAATCCCAACATAAGAAAAAAATGGAATCCATAAAACAGATACAAACAGATTTCCAGGACATTAAAAACTCCATAGAAAGTCTGTGCAGCAGAATGGGCCAATGTGAGGATAGAATTTCAGATATAGAAGATAAGATTGCAATTAGTGACCAGGAAAAGAAAAATTGCTTTAAAATTGTAAAGAACAAGAGAAATCAATCCAGCAGCTGCTAGACGATGCAAAGAAGAATAACATAAGACTGATTGGAGTCAGTGAAGAAAGAGGAGAGAGTGCAGATGACATTAAAAAACTGTTCATAGAAGTGACGGCAGAAAACTTCCCAAGGAGGGGAAAAGAACTTGACATACAGATAAATGAGGCATATAGGACTCCAGCTAGCCTGATCAAAAAAAATCTACACATAGGCCTATAATAGTTAGGATTCCAGAAATCCAACAGAAGAACAAAATTCTACAAGCAGTGAGTGCAAAGAAACAAATCACATACAAAGGAAAGCCCATCAGAATCACAGCAGACTTCTCAATGCAAACCCTCAAGGCAAGAAGAGCTTGGAGTGATGT
>NW_004624808.1:3248945-3259296 GCF_000247695.1 Heterocephalus glaber
AAAAGTATTCCTTAAACAGACCATATTTACAATGCATATAACCTATGACCAGAATATATAAAGAATTCTTAGAGCTCATTAATAGACAACCCAATAATTATGATTATACATCATTATATTATTATATAGAGCTGTTTCACTGCCCTACAAAAACAACTGTGATCCTCCTAATCATTCCTGTCCTACCCTTTACCACAGGCAATAGCTGATTCTTCTACTTTTTCCACAGGTTGCCTTTTTCTAAGATGCCATACAGTTGAAATAATATAGTCTGTACCCTTTTTAGATGGGCATATTTAATTTATTAATATGCAGTTAAGATTCCTCCATACTGTCATGTGGCTTGATAGCTCACTTCCTTTTTGTTCTGAATAACATGCCATTGTCCAGATCTATAGACTTACCACAATTGTATCAATTGACTAACTACAAATATCTTTGATACTTCCAAGCTTTGATAATTACACATAAAGCTGTTATAAATATTTGTGTACACGTTTTTGAATGTGCACAAAAGTATTCAGCTCATTTGGTTAAATAACAAAGACGATGATGGCTGGACCATAAGACAAGACAATGTTTAATTTTGCAAAAAATTGACAAACTGTCTTCCAAAATGACTGTACAAGTATCATTTAGCCTCCTCCAAAATGGATGAGTACTTGTTTGCCCAAATACTTTCTAACAGTTGATTGTGTCAACACTTTGGATTATGGCAACTCTAATAAGTACGTAGTAGTATTTTATTTTTGTGTTGATTCACAATTCCATGATGATATGTGTCATTGAATATTTTTCATATGCAAGCTGCATCCATATATATTCTTCAGCAGCATGTATGTTCAGGTTTTTATCCATGTTTTATTGCAGTTGTTCATTTCCTTCTTGTTAAGTTTTAAGTATTATTAGTTTTTTATGGATAAGAGTCCATGATTTCATATGTATTTTGCAAACATTTTTCTCCCAGTCGGTGGCATGTTTCCTCATTCTATTGACAATATCTTTCTTAGAAAAGTTTTTAATTTTAATGAAGTATAGCTTATCTATTATTTCTTTCCTCTACATCCTTTTGATGTTGTCTATTGCCTTGCTAATGGTCATCTAGATTTTATTCTATGCTGCTGTCTAGGAATTTTATAGTTTTGCTTTTCGCATTTAGGTCTGTGATCCACTTTGACTTACTTTTTTGAAGATTTTAACATCTGTCTAGGTTTATCTTATGTAGATGTCTAGTTGTTCTAGCACCATATGTTGAAAAGATTATCTTTGCTTTATTATACTGCTTTTAACTTTTTTCTAAGGTCTATTGACTGTACATGTATGTATCTCCCTATTCACTATTCTATTCTATTGGTGTGTTGTTCTGTGCTTTTGTCAACACAACACTGTCTTGATTAATGCAGAATTATAACAAGTCTTGACAATGGATAATGTCAGTCTTCTGACTTTACTCTTCTCCAATGTTGAGTTGGCAATTCTGGGTTTTTGCATCTTTTTGTAAATGTTAGAATCAGTTTATCAATAGGTATAAAATAAAATTACTGGGATTTTGATTGGAATTGGAGTAAATCTGTAGAGAAAGTTGCAAACTTATTTCTTAAAATATTGTATCTTCCTGTCTATGAGTATGGAATATCTTTCAATTGAGCTCTTTTATTTTTTTTCATTAGACTTTAGTAGTTTCATTCATATTGATCTCATATATATTTTTGTATTTATATTTAAATATGTCATTTTAGGGAATATAAATGTAGGTATATAGTAAAGATTTTAGATTCAAATTCAACTTGTTGATTGCTTTTATACAGGACAGTAACTGACATCATATAAACTGTATCAACTACCTTGCTATCTGTCTTATTAGTTCCAAAAAGGGTTTTCTTTTCTTTCCTCTTTGGTTCATTATGTCAGGTTTTCTACATAAAATAGCATGTCACCTGCAAATTAAATTTCATGTCTTCCTCCCCAATCAGTTTATTTTTCTTCTTTTTTTCTTAGTATATTAGTAATTCCAGTATGATGTTGAAAAATGGTGGCAAGAGAGAACAACATTGACCTATTCCAGATCTTAGGGGGGATGCTTCTAGGTTCTTAGCACTAGGTCAGTTCTCAACAATAAGTATGACATTAACTGCAGGTTTTTCACAGATGTTCTTCATTATGTTGAGGAAGTTCTTTATTCTAGTTTGCTCAGTTTTATCAAGAATGAGTATTGAATTTTATTAAAAGCTGTTTCTCCATCTATTGATATGGTTATGTGATCTTCCTGTTTTAGCCTGTTGATGTGATGGATTACTTGTTTTGATTCTCAAGTATTGAACAAGTTCTACATAGCTAGACAAATCTCACTTGATCTCGATCTACATTCTTCATACATTGCAGGATTTGATTTGCTACTATTTTGTTAAAGACTTTTAGATCTATGTTAATGAGAATTATGCTATGTAGTTTTATTTTCTTTTAACTCAGTTGTGTTATGTTATTTGGGTATGCTTGCCGCATTCAGTGAGTTAAGAAGTATTCACTCTTGTTTTGTTTTCTGGAAGAAATTACAAAAGCTGATACCATTTCTTCCTTCAATCTGTGGACGAGTTTACCAAAGAATCCATATGGTTTGGTTCTTTCTACTTTAAAAGATTATTAATTATTGGTTCAATTATTTTAGAAGATAATTGGCCTATTCAAATTATCTACTTATTCTTCTATGAATTTTCAAAGACTATGTCTTTCACAGAATTGGCCCATTTCATCTAAGCTCTCAAATTTATGAAAATAGAGTTGTTTATAACATACCCTTAGTATTATTTTAATGTCTGTAATGTCTGCAGTGATGTGTTCAATTTTATTTTTATATTATTAATCTTTATATTGTTTTTTCATTGACTAGCCTGGCTGGAGACTTATTGATTTTTACTGACCTTTTAAATTGACCATATTTTATTTCTACTGATTTTCTCACTTGATTTCACATTTTCAGTTTCCTTCATGTGTTCCCAAACATTTATACCTTCAATGATATGAATTTCCTTCATAGTATTGCTTTCCCAATATTTCACAGTTTTGGTACATTATATTTTACTTTCATTTATTCAAAATATTTTTTAAATTCTTTGAAATTTCATCTTTGACATGTGTAATTTATTTGTGTGTCATCTAATCTCGAAGTGTTTTGGTATTTTCTAGCTATCTTCCTATTACTGTTTTGATTTCTAGTTTATTTGCATTTTTATCTGAGAGAAGACAGTGTATGATTTCTAATCTTTTGAATATATTGAGATATTGTATGACACAGTTATGGTTTGTATTGGTTAATGTTTCAGGTCAACTTGAGAAAAATATGAAGTAGCATATACATGTTAAACATATCCTGTTGATTTTAGTGTGTAGCTCAACTATGCCTCCATGAATATCTGGCCTGCTGGATCGGCCGTTTTCTGATAGTGTCACAGTTCACGATCATGGTATGATGCAAAAAGAAGGAAAGATTGTTCAAAGATTATTCGGAGTCAGTATCCATTCCACACTCTAAGAGGGCCCAGAGGAGCTACCATGAAGCGAGACCCCTGAGCATGAGAGAGTCTGATAGGGACAGCCCCTAACTGAAGCCTCTGTGGTTTTTTTTTAACTGAGAAAACCAGTAAGCAAGGATAAAAGAAAAATGAAGGGCATCTGGGCAGGAACTCAAGGAGGGGACAGGGGAAGGATGGGAAAGGACAGGTGGTCTGTTAAATGACTGACCTTGGGACCAAATGGTAAATTGGAGTATGGGGAGGACAAAGGCCAGGGCATTCAATCCTGAAATAGTGTGTTTGATCCTACTTAGACTTGTGGTCGTGTAGGCTGTCTTTTAATCTCTAATAATGCATTTTGGGAGGTTTTGGGTATGTGGCTCCAAAAATCCTTTACCTTTGCATATCCATCTCGTACATACCTCTGGCGAATGCCCCCACAGGATAGAAGGTGTTGAAATATCTAAACATAATAGAAGATTCATCTATTTCTTCTTGTAATTCCATCAGTATTTCCTTCACCTATTTTGATATTCTGTCACTCCAGAAAGAATGGCTGCTCTCAAGAAATCAACCAGCAACAAATGCTGTTGGGGATGTGGGGAGTAAGGAATTCTCCTCCATTGTTGGTATGAGTGTAGACTGGTGCAACTTCTGTGGAAATCAGTATGGAGATAACCCCCCCCAAAAAATAGGATTATAGGTCCCATTTGCCCCTACTATTACTCTACTGGGTACCTTCCCCAAAGAATTAAAAGCATCATACCACAGCAATATATGCTCACCCATGCTTTTTTTTTTATTATTGGTACATTTTATTGGTACATTTTAGGTATACAATTCATTTACATTTATCATTGAGTGCTTGCACCTGTACATGATGCATCTTGGTTCTTATTTTTTTCCGCATTACCTGTGCGCCCTTCACCCCCTCCACCCTTCCCTGCTTACATAGAATTCATTTCCACTTTTTTTTTTCTTTTCTCATAGTTTTTCCTTTCCCTCTTTTCCTTTCCCCTTCTCCTCCCTTCACTCCTTTGTCTTTGGACATTTTTCCTATTTCAAATTATCAATTATTCATTTTAATCATTTTAACTCGTGTTTACACTATCAGTTTCTCACACTAGTGAAACTATTCGGTATTTACACATGTGTGTCCTATTTATTTCACTTAAGAGTATGGCCTCGATATGCATCCATTTAGCTATAAATGACTCTAGTTTTTCATTCTTTATGGCTGAGTAGTACTCCATTTTATTTAAAAAAACACATTTTCTTTATCCAATTCCCAGTTGATGGGCATTTGGGCTGCTTCCAAGCTTTAGCTATTACAAACTGTGCCACTATGAACATGAGTGCACATATATCGCTGTGGTATGATTCTTTTAATTCTTTTGGGAAGATCCCCAGCAGGGGAATAGCTGGGTCATATGGAACCTCTAGTCCTAGTTCTTTGAGGTATCTCCATATTGACTTCCACACTGGTTGCACCATCCTGGACTCCCACCAACAATGAAGAAGGGTTCCTTTCTCCCCACACCCCCGCCAGCATTTGTTACTGGTTGATTTCTTGATAGCAGCCATTCTTTCTGGGGTGAGGTGTAATCTCAGTGTTGTTTTCATCTGCATCTCTCCAGTGACCAGTGATGTTGAACATTTTTTCCTACATTTGTTTTACTGTTTTCACTTCTTAGGCTGAGAAGTGTCTGTCCATTTCAGATGCCCATTTTTGAATTGGGCCTTTGAATTTGAGGGGGTCTGATTTTTTTCAGTTCTTTATATATTCTAGATAGTAGTTCTTTGTCTGAGTTACAGCTGCTAAAATTTTTTTCCCATATTGTAGACATATAATAGTAAAGATCCCAGAAACCCAAAAGAAAAACAAAATCCTACAAGCAGTTAGAGAAAAGAAACAAATCACCTACAAAGGAAAGCCCATCAGAATCACAGCACACTTCTCAACACAAACCCTCAAATCAAGGTGCACCTGGAGTCAAGTATTTCAAGCCCTAAAAGAAAATAACTGACCTATGTTTATAGTGGCAGAGTTTGTAAAAGCTAAATCTTAGAAACAGCCCAAGTGCCCATCAGCTGGAGACTGGATAAAGACGATCTGCATTTTTAAAAATATAAAATGGAGTACTACTCAGCCATAAAAAATGAGAAACTAGAGACATTTATAGCTAAATGTGTAAATACCAAATAGTTTCTCTGGTCTGAGGAACTGAAAGTGTAAATGAGGACCAGAATGTAAAATGAATAATGTGAAATAGGAAGAAAATTTCCAAAGGGAAAGGGGAAGGGGAAGGAGGAGGGTTAGGGGAAAGGAAAGAAGGGAAAGGAAAAAACATGCAAAAAGGAAAAAATGGGGGCCGGGGATTTGGCTCAGTGATTTCTCTGCCTGCTGCGCAAGCGCAAGGACCCGAGTTCGATTCCCTGTACCAAAAAAAAAAAAAAAAAAAGAAAAGACAAAAATGGAAACAAAGTCTTTGTAAATAGGGAGGGTTGGAGGGGTTGAAAGGAGGGCAGGGGAAGGGGGAAAAATTAGAACCAAGATAGATCATGTAAAGGTACAAGTTCTGAAAGATGAATGTCATCATATTGCATACCTAAAACGTACCTATGAACTTAATAAAAAAAGAATAAGATGGCCATAGATGTGTGGATTTGTTTCTGGTCCCTATCCTATTCCATTCATCTACACATCTGACTTTATTCCAGTAGAATGCTATTTTTGTTGCTATTACTCTACAATAGATTTTAAATTCAAGTATTGCTATGCCTCTCTCATTGCTTTTTTTTTTACTAAAGATTGTCTTGTATATTGTGAGTTTTTTGTGCTTTCATGTGAATTGTAAGTTTTTTCCTACTTCAGGGAAGGAAGTCATTGGATTTAGTTGCAATTTATTTTCAGAGCTCTCTTTCTTTTAATATCCATAATTAGCAGTACAAGTAGATGGAGGGGGAGAAAAAGTGAGAGAAATAGGCAGAGAGGCAGAGCAAGTGCTTTTCTCCACATTTGTCTTTTACCTTTTATTTCTGGTTTTTCATGCTGGAAGACTTTTAAATAATTGAGTAAGAAAATATATCACAGTGTTCTTTCCTATAGAGCTAATTTTTATGCTGTGGACAAGTTGATATAAGACTCATGCATGAGTAAAGTGGGATATTCAAATAGACATGTAGTTTGAAAAAGTGTGTGAATAATAAAATTATCATGCATTTGGGAAAATTTTGAAAATCATTGGCTTCATAATACAAGCTATTAAAATGTAATACAATCTTCTTGGCTATAGAAATAAAAGATGTATAAGCAATGGTTCTTAAGAAGAATATATCACCTGTGGAAGCATAAGTGACTCTGTAATGGAAAGACAAGATGTTTTTCATGTACTTAAAAAGAGCTAAACTGCTAAGAAAAATGTTTATGGAACCTTCCTTTGGTTTATACTTACAATGTTAATCCTGACCTTGACATCAGAAAACTAGAATATTGATTAGGATATTTTACTTAAAGTGCAAGAAAACAAGGCTGCATAACTTAAATTTGAAGTAAACATTTTATTGAAGAATTATAGTACATATTTCATAAGTGATGAAAAGGCAATTATGGCTCTACAAAAAGAAAGAGTTCACTGTTTTTTCTTTCTACTTTCTCTTGCAATTTGAAAAGTGTTTATTTTTCATTTTTCATCCATCATTAATTCAATTGGCTCCTAAAACCACTCAACATTTCCTTGCATTCAATACATATTTGAAGCTTTAAAATTTTCTTTCTGGCCTCCTTATGTGTTTAGGTGTGTGTATCTTTCAATTTCAGTCATCACTTTTTGAATTTCTGCCATCTTGTCAGGATGTTATGAGTATGTGCTTGGATAACCTTAATTTAATTTTTTCCACTTTTAGTCCTGTATTAAGTGATTTTCCAGAGCACAGTGATGATTTAAAGTAAAAATTTCTTTCCATTTTGTTCTATTCTGTTTAATCAGGAACCTAAAGTAGATTTCTTTTTGTTTATTCAATTTCAAACAAGCATGTATCTATAGGTATTGAATGGTTACCAACAAATGGACTGTGTGGTATTTTCTTTCCCTTGTTTCTACTCATTTTCCACATGAGTGTTGTTGCCAGGTAATTTCAGCAGAAATACTGTGCTATAAAGTTTATGGTCTCATAGGAAAGCAGCAAATCTGCAGTATAATGAATACCAAAATGCTAGAGTAAAAATATTTGCATTCAGTGCACAATAGAACATGTTTTTATTTGACAAAATGCTTAGGTATCCCAATCAGATTTAAAATTTACACCTGGCAGACTTTATACTTGGGAGCTGGTGGAATACACTTGGAGTATCTGTAGCTAGAGGACAGATGGATGTGCACAACAAGTGACCCAGTTTCCACTGAATATTCTTCTAGCACATCCCAACTGAGTTGTCTTGTTTTGTTTACTTAATTATAAAATTATTTTAAAATTGACAAATAAGTTATAACATTTATGGTGTAGAAGGCGATACCTTATAAATACATATGCTGTTAAATGGCTAAATCAAGATAATTAACATACATATTTCTTCATAAGCTTATTTTTGTAATGAGAACATTTAAACTGTATTCTTAGTAATTTTCAACTGTAATACATTAATATTTACTATAGTCACCATTCTACACAGTGAATCTATAAAGCTTGTTCCTTTCATCTAACTGGAAATTTTGCCCTCTTCTTAACATCCCCTATGTCACCCACCCTCATGTTTAGACCTTGTTAGCAATCATTCTGTACTCTGCTTCAATGAGTTTGATTTTGTAAATGGATTTGAAATATATATGGTGATGTTTAGTCATGATTATCAACTTTGATTTGATGAAAAAGCACCTAAGGAATTAATAAAATAGACCTCTGAGAATGTCTGTGAGGGTGTTAGAGAGAAGTTTGGCATGTAGGATAGCAAGGTACGGGAGGATATGTGTCTGTAAATGTGCGGAGCATTATCTACTAGACTGAGGGCCCACAAGGAACAAAGAGAGAAGAAGGAAGAGGTCCACCAGCACAGGCACTTCTCTCTCTCTCTCTCTCTCTCTCTGTCCTCCACTCTCTCTCCTGTGAAAAGGTAAAAAGTTTTCTCTACCACACTTTGCACTATGATGACTCTGCCTCATGGCAGGCCTAAAAGCCATGGAGCCAGCTGACCATGGATTGAAACCTCTGAAAACAAGAGTCAAATTTAACCTGTCAACCATTAAATTTTGTTTCTCACGTATTTTGCTATAGTGATGGAAAGCTGACTAACACATTCTAAACCAAATAAGTACATGCAACTTAACAGTTCCCAGCATGTGTTGACCTCAGATTTTCTTTCTCTATCTTGTCCGTTAGAAACTTAGAGGTGATTAGTACCCCTATCCAATAGCAATAAACAGTTAAGGCTCCTTTTAACTTCCAGGGAACACAGCCTTGTTTGATTGATGTCATCCCACTCTGTGAAGAACTGAGAGAAATTATTGTAGCACAGTGTTCCTGTGATCTTCAAAAACAATATCCATAGACATTAGCTTCCAATCATGACCATGTTTGAAACCTGAAATGCATCCAAGAGTTAATGAGTAGAAAACTTAACAAAATATAAAGAACACCTTTTTTGAGAAATTTAAAACTATAGAAATCATGACAGATATCCCTGCAAGAGAAGCAAATGAAGGAGACATATAATCACTTGGTCGTTTTGCCCAGTGACACTTTCTACACCTTTATACACTAAGAGGGGGCTCTGGCATAAGATACAGTTTGTCTCCAGTTGAGATAGATATTAAAGATGGGACACTCTGACATATCTAGAATGTATGGGGTGAGTCTAAGAAATTACGGTATTGTATAGAAAAAGAGCTCTAGAAATCGGTGTTGATTGCCAGTGGGTCTACATCTGAATATAAAATTCCACACACCTAGAGAAAAATTCTAATTTATTAGTGTAGGAAGCAGGTGAAAAATTCTAAGAGCACTCAGAAAATTGGGATCTATTTGAGTTTTGTCCAGCCAGGGTGGATAAATTTCATTGAATAGCTGACACGTTCAGTGGAGAAATGAGAAGACTCACACTTCAGCAGTAGGGATACACTGTACTTTAATTAAAAGTGACTATGAAGTTTTCATAAAAGGCTTAAAAGCAATCCTGAGAAATCGTTTTATTTCATAGCACATGAATACGAAGACCATGAAATTTGCAATATGCTAATAAATTTGTTAGGCTACCCTATACAACCCACTTGACATCTTAGCATATAACTAGCATTGATATGAACTTGCTTTATTTGTTGTGGCCCCATAGCTGGAACAAATTATCCAAAAACACAACTTAAAGGGGGGAGATTATTTTGGATCATAGTTTTTAGATGATACGCTCCTTGGTAGGTTGGTTCCAAGGCATAAAAGACTTGGCAGAAGAACATATTAAAGGAAAGATGAGCGAGCACAAGATGGCAAGAAGTAGAGAAAGAGAGCACAAGTGGTGACAAAAATACATCCTCGCAAGTCACAGCCCCAGCTTCAACAGTACCCCACCCCCTAACAGCCCATTCAGCTCCTGAATTCATCAGAGCTCACTGTTATATAGAGTATCCCCATTATCTAATCACCTTCAAATCCATGAGATTTGGGGGGTATTTTACATTTAAGCCATAAAATTCTTTCACTGACCCCTGTCCATCTATAGGAGTCAGTAATGGTGCTGGAGAAATTGGCTTTCAACCTGCCAAAGTCTAAAACTAAACCTATATCTCTCACCATGCACTAAACTAAAATCAAAATGGATTAAAGATCTAAATATAAAAACAGAATCGCTGAAC
>NW_004624808.1:3260330-3306427 GCF_000247695.1 Heterocephalus glaber
AGAGAGATTATGTAAAGGTGCATATCTCCAATGATGAATGTCATTATATTGTACACCTAAAATGTACCAATAAAAGGATAAACACAAAAAATGGTCCCTAATATATGAAACAAATCTAGTCCATCTGTAAGTCACTAAAATCCTAACAGTTCCAGCACCACTGAAATGTGCAAGTCCAAAGTGTCCTCTGAGACACAAAATAAACCACTATCTGTGAACTCATGTAAAAATAAAAAAGAAAGTTAAATACATTCAAAATACAATAACAGAGGGTAAGCATTTTCATTCTAAATAGGAGCTATAGGGGGAAATGGAAGAATGGGGAAAAAGCAAGACAGCAACTCAGCAGGCCAACTATTAAATCATACAGGTCTATGTCCAGGGCGCAGGGCAAGATGTGGTGAGACATGCGCTCCAAAGTTCTTGCAGCCTCATCCATGTAGCACTGACAGTTACAGCCAAAGGGCCACTCCCTGGCTGTGACTTTCCTTAGCAAGTGATCCACATTCCCTGCATTTCCAAATTCCGTGAGGGACCAGTGCATCTATGGTTTCACTCTCACATCTCTCACATAGTCATGTACCTCCACCTTAGAGGCACATTGCCTGGCCTCCCAGGCCTTTGAAATGTGGGTGAAGCCTCCTTGACTCCAGAGCTCCTGTACTCTGCATTGCTAAAAACCAAGTAACCCAAAGTTGACCCTAAAGTCTGTTGCCAGCTTGAGCAGTATCCAGGCCTTCTTCCACTGTAGCTGCACTGGCCTTTGAGTGCAGGGATGGCTGAACACCATGGGGAAACACTTGCTTTTGTGGCCCTGAATGAGCGGGTGCCATGGAACTCTCTTCTTAAGGCCTTTCAGAAGTCTTTACCCCTCTACAGCATTGAGCATGTGACAAGCAGGGAGGGGGCCATCCCTAAGCCGCATTCAAAGTATCTTTCCTATTGTCCTGATGCAAAGTACTGAGCATCTATTTACTGCTAATGTTTTCAGAAATTATGCTCTCCTTTGCCCTAAATTAACAGGTGCATTTTCTGGCAAAACTAATAATATATTTTTTTAACTTTGCATTTTACTTCTTATTCTTATAGTAGATTTAGCTAAAAGCAGCCATCAATACCTAGTCTGTACACTGAATAATGGGCTGTCCTGATATTTTATATGTCCAATTAGTTCACTGCCCTTAATATTGGACTCCTGCAAAGTCTCAAGACATGGGACAATTGTAGGCAAATTTTCTGCCAGAGCATAGCACACAGGGCTTCTAGCCCAATTGCCAATGGAGTCATTGCTCCCAAATGAAACCTTCTGAGCCTCGCCTTTACTATTCACATTCCCATCAGCATCTGGCCTTGTGAGTTCTAATAAGAATATCTCTTCAGTCTCTGGTTACAATATTCTAGGTATTCTCTAGCTGATATTTCCAAACCTTTCCAAATTCCTCTTATGAACTATTTCCAAAGACTTCCAAACCATATAGTTAGGTACAGTCACACCAACAGTCCCACTCATGGTACAAATTTTTGCACTACTCACTTACCCCTCACTGGGACAAAATATCTGATGCCCTCGACTTAAAGGAGAAGAGGTACGTTCTGGCATATAGCTTAGTGGATTCAGGCCCTGGTTGGTTGGCTTTAAGGCAGAACAGCATAGCAAAAAACAAACAAACAAACAAACAAAAAAACAATGGAGCAACCAGGAAACATAGAGGGGGAGAGGGAGAACAAGTGAATCAGAAGTGGAAAAAAGAGTACAGCCATCAGGTCATGCCTCTATTGTCACCTCTAACCAGACCCCAACCCCAACAGCACATTCAGTTATTGAAATCAAAAGATGAATCCACTGAGTATGGCACCCCATGATGCAATCAACTTTTAAACATGTAAGTCTTTAGGGAGACATATTAGATCTAAACCATAACAATTGGTAAGAAATATAATCCTGCAAACAACACTGGTGTCATATCATTTCCAATTCGCATTAGAAATGAATTCTTGTCAGTAATTTTTATAATCAGCAGTAAGATTTTTGTTTGTTTCACGGAGATGAATACCTGACCTAATCAGTTTAAATACAGCAAGTATTACTTAGAGATTTCCTACCATAACTCCTTCAGTCTTCGGATTTTTTAATATATCACAATATTCCTGTTGATAAAACACGTAATTCTGTAGCAAAAAATGGAAGTTTCAGATAAATAAAACACAGAAAGATGCACTGAAAATTACTTCTTAAATTTATATCTAAACAAGATTTATCACTTTTGTTAGACCTGACACAACTTATTCATTAGAAAGCAACAAGTGTGCACATCTGTATATTTGCATACTATAAATAGTTGTTCAAGAAACAAAAGGGTGCTTAGAATACATAACCTCTTACTCGTTTAAATTATATGTTTCAAAGTTGAGTATTATGATCTTGTTTTCAACTACATGTATGTGACTACCTAATTACAAAGCAGGCATTTTAAACATAGTGTTTATTTCAAAGCATTGTATCTCAGAATAAAAATGCATTAGATGCAACGTTGAGGAGGAAAAGAAGGCTGACCTGTTCGGAGGATTGAACATAGACATCAATGTATTCATTCTTCAGTCTGAGTTGTGTTACAACCAAATCTAATGCAGTGCGGGCCAAATGCAACGCTTTGGAAATGATGCTGCTGACATGATTAATCTATAAAGAATCACATCATTATTTTTATCCTACTGAACACTTATTATTTGTTTAACTCAAAGTGATGAATATGGCAGACAATGGAACTGGGGGATTCTGTCACATTGTTAATGTTGTTTTTATTATCTCAGACAACTTTGTAGTAGGAGATAAGCTTTTGGGATGGAACTTGCTAATGAAAAGGGAAAATGTCGCTAGGAAGAGTTTAGAGAGGTTAATAAACTGACTGTGTATAGGGCTGCATTCTGAAAATCATAGCCAAATTGTATTGAATCTGAAGGATGATATAATATGGGGTTTGTTTCAGCAAGTACTGTGGTTTCATTTTTTTGCTGAGTAGGATCCTACGTACTGTCAAGGGAATTGGGGAAAGGGTGAATATATAGCATGCAGCTTTCAGCCCACTAGAAACATAATAAGAAGAGCTAGAGTAGATATAATAGTTCAGCCACATGGGGTTTGGTTTAGAATAGCCTATAAACTCACTGAGAATTAGAGGTCTTGGCCATACAGACATGAAGGAAAACCCCAGCAACTATAGACCAGACCCTACTGTGTATTTTATGTGTCTCTTTTTTATACCTGCTTTCTTCAAGATTGGCTTAGAGACCACATGTCTCTGAATGTGTTGATGTAGGGCATCAATCCTTCCAGCTGTGAAAGACTGGAGGAGGCAGGGCATGACAAAGAGAGTAGTGCCTCATTATGTGTCTGTGCTGGCAGTAACACATATACTCTATGAAGAGATAAAGTTATCTACCAGTTATAAGCCAATCCGTCTCTTTCCTTGTCTTAAAGTCCAGAAAATATGGAGAGAAAAATAAGAATAGGTGTAACATGGTATTCCCTGATAGGAAATATATATAATAATACTACCCAAAGTTAATGTTGAATGAGGAGTTAGATGTTAGCATTTGGCACTTACTAATGGTAATTAGTTGATGTGATGCTTAACATGTCTTGTGAGACCTGAAAAAATAGGAGGTATGCCTGAAATTGAATGTGTTGAGGTGGATCCATATATAGGTTAATATAAACAATGACAAATTCACATGTAAAATCAGCCTTACATGGCATAATATGCAATTCATGCCATAACCGATTATGTGGTGTTTACTTATATGTCACACATATATGTATATATATATATACATATGTGTATGTGTGTGTGTATTTTTCCCCCCGAGGCCACAACACAGTGCAGTTCAATAGTGCCATTTTGGCAACACAAAGTTTAGAATCTACATCTCTTTTTAAACAATTTATGCAAATTTACTGTTTATTTTCATGCTTTCTCTGGTCACAATTGAATTTTAAGGGTAACAATAATTATATTTCATGAATGCATGCTTATGACATCTTTCCCCCCTCTAACTCATTTCTTCTATGAGATAATATTGGGGATATCACAGCATATATTTTATTTCTTAAATCCATATTGCTAGAAAACATGCTGGTATGATATAGATCTAAAATATCCCCCCAAATTCTCATGGATCATGGGGGCATTATACTTCTCAGTGGACTCATTCATTGATGAGTTTATCCCTGAATGTACTGTTAAGAGGTGGGGCCTGGTTGGGAAAGATGGGTCAGTGATGTCATAACCTGGAATGGTGTATTCTTATCCCCAGCTCCTCTCTCTCTCTGCTTTCTGGCTGCCTGGAGGTAATCTACTCTTTGTCAGGCCCTTCTGCCATATCTCTGCATCTGAAACTTCTGAAAACCAGGAGCCCAAACAAACCTCCCCTCCTTTGAACTGTCAGTGTTTAGTACTTTGTCTCAGTGACAGAAAGGTAACTAATATGGGAAATTTGTATCACAAAAGTGGGATCTTTGCTGTGACTGTACATGACCATATGACTCAAAGACTTTTGGACTGCTTTGGGGAGGAGATTGGAAAGGTTTGGACATGCCTTCTGGAAATACCAGCTAGAGAATCACCAGAATGCTACAATCAGAGCCTGATGGGTTATTCTCATCAGATCTTATAAGACCAAAATGCTGGTGGGAATGTGTACAGTACAGACCAGTCTCAGGAAGTTTCAGTTGGGAACAAGCACTACATTGAAAGTTGAACTACAGGCCATGTGTGCTTTGCTCTAGCAGAAAAATTGTCTACAATTTTCCCATGTCCTGAGCCTTTGGAGGAAACTGAGATTAAGCGTGGTGGACTAATTAATCTGCTACAGAAATTTTAAGACTTCGTGTTTCAGGCTGTTGCATGGGTATTGCTTGCTGCATATAGCTAGAGTTCTAGTGATAATTTGGACTAATGATAAAACAAGAAGAAAACATTTTAAACTTAAATTTTGATCTAGAAAGAACCATGTGTAAAGTTGGGCCCAAAGAGGTGTGGTTGCAGAACAGATTATTGCCATTAAAAGGAAGCCTGTATTTTCCATCAAGAAAATGGGAGGGAGAGTATGGAGACACCTCAAAGAACTAGGACTGGAAGTCCCATTTGACCCAACTATTCCCCTGCTGGGTATCTTCCCAAAAGAATTAAAAGAATCATACCACAGTGATATATGTGCACCCAAGTTCATAGTAGCACAATTTGTAATAGCTAAAACTTGGAAGCAGCCCAAATGCCAATCAACTGGAGACTGGATAAAGAAAATGTGTTTTTTGTTATAAAAATGGAGTACTACTCAGCCATTAAAAATGAAAAACTAGAGACATTTATAGCTAAATGGATGTACATCGAGGCGATACTCTTTAAGTGAAATAAATAGGACACACGTGTAAATACCAAACAGATTCTCTAGTGTGAGAAACTGAAAGTGTAAATAAGGACTAAAAGGTATAACAGATAATGTGAAATAGGAAGAAAAGGGGCAAAGGGGAAGGGGAAGTGGGAGGAGTAGGTGAAAGGAAAGAAGGGAATAGAATTAATATGAGAAATGGAAAAAATTGAAACATAGTCTTTGTAAATAGGGAGGGATGGAGGGTTTGAAGGGAGGGCAGGGGAAGGGGGAAAAATAAGAACCAAGAGAGATTATGTAAAGGTGCAGATTTCCAATGATGATTATCATTATATTGTATACCTAAAATGTACCAATAAAATAAAAATTTTTTTAAAAGCAAATGGGAAGGATGCCTTGAGGGTATGTGAGGAAATGGCCAGACCTCTTGAGGGCTTAAGGATATAAATGGATAAACTCCTTTAAAGGAAAATTTTTTGAGAAGAGAAGTCCAGGGCTTTTTGCTCTTTTAGGGCTCCCCAGAAAAGTACGTTACTGGGTTTAGTCATTCAAGCATTCAGACCTTGCTGGGGTTATTGTCTACAAGAGCTAGGCTACTTCTAAACTTACAGAAGACACTGGCTTCATCCAGGTGGTGTTGATTCTTTAGGCATGCAGAATGCAACATTTGTGGGGTCATGGAGGTTTCTACTCAGATTTCAAAGGGAGACCTGGGAAGCCCACTGTGCCCCTCAGAAGACAACGTAGGAACCTCTGAGAGTGAAGATAAAGATGCAAAGTGCACCTCAGTGATTTGGCCATGCCACGAGTGTGGTTAGTCTGTCCATTAATGTCACAGAAGTGAATGAACCCAGAGGAGCAGAGAGGTCATCTCGTCTGCAACCAGTAAGGCCATGGAGGTAGGAGTGCCCTTGCCCTTTGGAACTCACACCTCACTGCAATCTGAATCAGGTGCTAGATGTGGAGTCCAGGACTTAATGTTTGTCATGCCGGGTTTCTCTCTTGCTTTGGTCTGGTGCCTTTCTATCCCCTCTTTTTTTTCTTTCTGGAATGAGAATGTTTTCCCTGTTCCAGGGTATGTTGTAAATATTTATCTTTAATTTTAATTTTGACAGGGGTTCATAGCTAAGAGTTTGGACTTTTCAGGAGTGTTGGAAGTGTTATAACTTTGGTTAAAGGTAGACTAAATGCATTTTTGATAATGAAATGGACACGAGCCTTTTGGAGGCCAGGCACACAATGCTATATCTTAGGTTGAAAATGTCCCCAAAGGCCTCATTCATTCAGAGGTGAGGTTTTTGGAAGACGATTAGACCACGGAGGTGCTACAGGCATCAGTGGATTAATGCATTGATGGGTTCATGACTGAATGTGCTGCTAAATGGTGGGGTCTTGGCAAAAGCAGTAGGTCACTAGGGGCATGTCTTGGAAGGTAGTGTCTTGTCCCTGGCTCTTCCTCTCTCTCTTAGCTTCCCAGGGTTCAGGATCTAAGCTTCTTTGCTCTGTCATGATCATTGGGCCTTGTAGGCCTTGGAATGAGCTGACCTTAAAGTAAAACCTCTGAAAATTGTCAACCAAAATAAACCCCTCCTCTTTTAAATTGTGGGCACTGTATATTTTGGCACAGTGACAACTACACATTCCGGTCTCCAGCATCTTTGGCACTTAGGGATGAAACTCCCACTCAGAGATGATAGTCAACAAAATCTGGCTACAACTTTTTATCCAGGCCATTACTACATGAGCAAAGTGGATCTTGTACCTCTTTTCTTCTCACTGAATTTAATAAAAAACAAGAAGTGTTTCTATACACACATACACACACACACACACTCACGTGCATGCACTTTCAATGACTTTCATCTCTAATTTTTATCTCATTTTATGGATCATATCATTAGATATTATTTAGATAGAGTGCGGATAATGCAATCTCTGGCTTTAATTTTAAATCGAAGAAATTATCTTTGCATATTATAATTAATAGGTAAATAACTGCAAGGCATTTTTGTTTTTGAACAGAAAAACAATATCATTTTTATATAAGATAGCAATAGCAATGAGAAGTGGAAAGTCATAAGCAAGACACAATATAAGAAGATCTTATTTAGAGTGACAAAGACAGAAAGAGCCACCATTTGTTGGAGAAGATGGGTAATGTCGGTTTGTAAGAGATAGCTGGTATGAAATAAGGAGGTAGGATGGAATGTTGAGGATGAATAATGTGTTTCAATCCAACATTTTAATCTAGTCCCCAAACCCAGAGTTTTTGAAAACACTGATATTAGCCAGTACAAAATTTGAAGAGAATTCAGCAGTATCCTAGAAGAGAGGCTGTGTAGGAAGGAATCAAGTCTCGAGTTACTAAGTGACACTGGCAGAGATTGTTGGGACATAAAACTTAATGAATAAAAGTCAGAAGGGAATCAAATATCTCCTACCCCTGAGTAAATGAACAATGCCTTCTCCTCAGTGAGTTTCCGGTAGTCTGACTTGAAAGCTGAGAGAACTAGGATGAATGTATTTAATATTTCTTTAAAATTACTTTGGATGAAGAACCTAATTAGGTTGTAATGATATAACTCATTTGACCCAAAAGGGAATCTGCTTTTTCCTAGCAAAAACTGAATGTCCTCTGAATCTGAAATCCAAAATGTTCAATGATCACTCAACTGCAGCATTAACCTCCACTATAGAAAATCAAATAGTCTTGTTGTCCAGTGATTTTAAACCAATAATTTATAAAATTGAAATAAGTCACTGGAAGGACTTCATTTTTTTATTCTGGCTGCATGAAAATACATCGAATATTCTGCTATAGTGAATTAATAAAAGAATATAAATAAGCACTGGGGAAACAGAGTATTTCTGCTTCCCACACTTACATTTATGTCAAAAATCAATCAACAAAATGAACAAAAGGAATACATTTTGTAGGATTGGATGCCAATTAAATGATTTTTGTCAGTGATGGAATACTTTGATTCATGTTCAGATAGGAATTCACTCTATAATTTTAATTCCTTTGGTGGTTATGACCATTTTAAATTCCCCATCAGATTCAATTTTGTAGAGAGAGTAATCAATATTCACAGCATTTCTCTCATTTGCCTGAAATTACAGATGATGACTCCAGCACCACTGTTCTGGGCTTTTTCTTGCAAATAGGACATTGACTAATATGTGAAGACCATGAGGCCTTTGCACTGACATAATTTTCATACCAGACAAAATGAGTTCTGTTTATATAAGCATGGCCTGATATGTCCTCAAAACCAGCATTTCTGAAAACACTGACATTATTCAGTGCATAGTTTAGAAGAGAAGTCAGCAGTGTCCTAGGAGAAAGAACAGAAAGATGACAAGGATTCTGGTCCTATCTAGACATTATCTCGCAGTGTGTGCTTTGGCAAAATCACTTGCTCTCACTTACAGATAATGTCTCATTTGCGAAAGAAAAGAATTCAACCACATCATGATTGTTCCCAAATGAGGTGTGGCAGGTGGCTGACAGGAAAGATAGTAACACATATTCAAAGGAGTATAGCAGAAAATCCTGGATGATGTTTTTAAAACTACGCACTTTTACACCAATGCTATACTCCTCCGATCTTTTGCTTATGCTAAAATATTACTTATGATAATATGTTGCATATGTTAATAGGATAAAGGGTATAATTTTGTTAAAAGCCATTGAACTTGATGACATCAAACAGTTTTTCCAAGTCTAATACATTATTGATCTATGAAGAGAATAATTAAATTATGCTTTAATCACTTGTATCCAAGCATCCTCTTGCTTCACAATATTTTACTAGAATAATTTAATAATATACCCCTTTCAAAATTTTAATGCAATTCATAATTTGCTATTATCTGATTTTGTTGTTGAGCATTCTATTTTGATACACACACATATTACATTTAGTCCTTACTATTATTTATGAATAATGAATAACTCCTAATATATTGGTGAAAATTTAAAAAAAACAGATTATTACACTCATGATATATTTTTCTTGCTTTCTTTCCTTTTGTGTGTGTGGCATTGGGAATTGTACCAAGGGCCTTGAAACTGAGCTACTTCCCAGGCTTTTTAATTTTTATTTTTAATTTTGAGACAGGGTCTTGTTAAGTTACCCATGAGGGTAATTAGGATCCTCCTGCCTCAGCACCCTAGAGTACTGGAATTTCTGGCATATTCCCCAACCTCTACCTATTCTCATGATTGATATAAGAATTAAAGAAGAGTTCAAATGTTCAGATTTTTGAGTTTTTCATGCCACTATCACCAAATAAATATCAGCTGAGCTTTACTCATTCATTTCAAGGTAAAAATGGACTAAATCTTCAAAGTATTTCACTCACATGGCTATGAGTAGATACTATATTAGTCTGTAGCTACAGTTGGGATAGATCAGCAATTCTTCATGAAAGACACAGAACATTTGGACTTTATATACAACCATTACTTTCCTCCAAGTAAAGGGACTTTTACGTTTTAGCTTGGAAGTCATGCAATATAACTTCTGATGCCCTTTAATGCTCAAAACAGCCCCAGGTTCAACCATATTGGAGGGGCCAAGACCAATAGCCACTTGTGCATGGTAAGAGGGGGAAAGTCACATTACAGAAGAGCATGTGCAGTCTGACAGGTTTTTGTCTATCTTTGAAATATCTGACCCACCACAATTGCTAATTCCATGCTAGTTTTTCAGAGAAGGAAAGTGAGGACCAACCTGTTTAAATAACTTGAAAGAGGCATTACTGGAATATACATCCAAATCTCTATTCCTCCCAAACCAATATTCTTTCTACTGTGCTATACTACCTCAGAGAATATTATTCTGTCTTAAATTATTATATATTTTTAAAATGCAACTCAGATGGAAATTTAGTAGCAAAAGAAAATCTAGCTAAGAGTCAGAATAGCGTCTTTCCAGATCTACTTCTGTTACTTTAGTGATCTGAGGTGAATTGCTTCCTTTCCTGGGCTTTTTTTCCACATGTGATACACAGAAAAATTGTGCCATTCTGTCTCCAAGTGCCCTGCCACTTTTTGCATGGCGTACTTCATAATTCATACAGTGATAATGTTACAAAATAGAGAGAAAGCTAAGAGCTTTACCAATTTTTAACTAAAAGAGTATAATGTCTCTTTATTGAACATCTAAAATGACTAATTTTGGTTTTGTGATTGCTGCTTGGGATACTCATTAACCTCCAAGGCAAATGGCATGTGATTTAATTAAATGCGCAATTGTGTCTCTCCCATCTGAATATTTCCTTTTATATTCACACATATTTCCTGAGTCAAGAGGTCTCCACACACACACACGAAAAGCTTATGGATGTTATAGATTCATTTGCGTTACTAACTAAAATAAAATGAATTATCATGAGTTTGAACAGCAGTTGAAATAAAATAGAACTCTAGTTCTGGAGGCATGATATAATAATTTGTTTCTGTGCAGTGGCATGTGCAGTTTTGAAAAAGAAAATCTTCCTAGAAAGCTGTTACTGAGTGATCATCTCATATAGTAATGGTAATGATCTGGTGAATTGACAGAAAATGTTCACAGTCCGGAGTACACCTCTTTGGAAACACTTGGTATATAAAATAGAGTCTAATGTGTTCATGTTATATTATTCTAGCCATTTAATTCATTACAGTTTCACAAAAATCACAGAATTCAGAGCTGTAATGGATTGTCAATGCCTGAGGCTTAATTAATTCTCAAATTTTTTTCAGCAAAATATTTTTTTCAAGCGAAATCAGAACTTTCTTATACACTATTTGTAAATGTTTATTGAGTTGAGGTCCCAGAGCATCTCCTATTAACTCCTCTCCTCTATTCCTTTTCCTACCCTATCACAGCCATCCAGTTACCTGTAAGGAGTTTTTAAGACTCTGAAGAATCCAGTCAAAAACCACGTCTCCAGTGCATTATCTGAATCAAAAGATATTTGGTAAGATGTCCTCATGGTGGACAGATATAAAAAAGAGCAACTCGATTGCTACCTAACAGAGTTTACAGTCTAATCAGTGCTTTATTAATGTTAACAGAGTATTTTGTCCCTAGTCTTAGTGTGCTAATAATATTATATTTGAAAGGAAACTTAATGTGCCCTGTCGGCTAGTGGATAGGGATAACTTCATGACATGAAGTAGAATATTAATACAGTAGAGTAGTAATACATTACAACATTAATACCTGAAGGATAATGAGGAGTTATTTATGTAAAATGGGATAGGATCATGGGAATGGTTCAGGAAGAAAGAACAAATAAATGACTGTAGAAAGAGGGGCATGTCATCCTTGAGAAATTAAACATGTTTGCCTAGACTCTAAAATCTGAAGGAGGTCAAAGGTAAGCATTAAGATTTAGATCTTAATTGTTCCCCAAAGCTCAAATGTTTTAACAACCCATGGCACTGTTGGGATGTGGTAAAACCTTTAGGAAGTTGGGGTCAATTGAAAGGCAATTAGGTCACTGCATGTGAGCCCTTCTGGATGTGTTATTCCTTCTCAGACCTTAAAACACAGACCCCATTGACTATGGACTGAAACCTTTGAAACTGTGAGCCAAAATAAATCTTTTCTCCTTTTCATTTGTTTCTCTTGTGAATTTTGTCACAAAGACAAAAACCTGAGTAACATAACGAGGGATGAACCTGCAAAAATAATTGCAAGCTACATCATGATATGTCTTATAAGGTGTTTTAAGAAATCTGAACTTTAAACCAAGGGTGATCAGGCATGGGGTCACATTGTGAGAGATTAAAAAATTAGAATGGTACAAAATGTGTTTCTGAAAGATCATTTGAGCTGATACATAGAGATATGAGGGGCCCAAGAAAGAAGAAAAAAGGGTTGATTTGTAGGCAAAACAACAACATTGCTAATATATTGGATTTAAACCATGAAGAGAAGAGGATAATCAAGGGCAACCTTAAGTTTTTGTCCTGATATATAGATGAATATTGGGGATATTAACTTATATGTTGAAGACTGGCAAAGCAATAGGTTTGGAGGAGAAAATTAAGTATATTTGTTTGGATAAGTTTAAGATATATACAAGGAATATTAAAAATATGAATGCTTAAATTTTAAATAAATTATTACAATAAAAAGACATATTACCCTTAATGCCCCTCAAAACACTCGTCCTCACCTCTAAGAAACTTATCTCATTGTTCTTACCACTTTCCAAAGCACTTGTGCAAGTCCTCATTCATGTCTTCAGTTCAATTCAGTCAATGTCCTGACTTGATTCAAACCATTTACCTTTCATGGTCATTTTGGCTTTGGGAAGAAGTGAGAAATAGCACTGTGCCAGATGCTGTGAAGAAGTTGGATGAGGACACTAAGGTTTTTATGAGAATGTCTTTGTGCTGGATGGCACTCAGCAGCAGCACCTCACCATACTTTTGATTCTACTTCTCAACGACAATTATGAAAGAGAACTGTAGAAGATGCTTCCGAAAATGGCAAGGATAATGGAATAAGTTCCTTAGAAATGAAGAACAATGGAATAAGTTTGTTAGAAATGAGGGGGATTAATGGCAATGTGTGATTTATTGAATTTTTCAATTTTAATCATTCACTGTGTATATTCACTGTATATTTTGATCACTGTATATTTTGTGTGTGTATCTCAGTAGAAATAAAAGAATGATGTGTATATATATGTAAGATATGAGTATAAATTCCAGAAGATTGTCTTGGGCTAAAGATACAGGTTCTTTTTTAGAATATTTTTATTACTACATGTTTGCAGTGCGTAATGATTACATTCATTATGGGGAATTGGTACACATGCATAACACATCTTTCCTTCCACTTCCTCCCTCCTCCATTCATACAGTCTCTGCTTTTTAAAAATAGACATCTGGTATTTGAATCTACTGCAGTAGGTGAGATCATCCAGGCAGAAACTGTAATGTGAAAAGACAATGGAGTCAGAAGAGAGTTTTAGCAGCCTGCATTAATATGTCTGGGCTGCTAGAGTAAACGAGGTTTGGGAATTTATGAACAACAGCAATATATCACTCACAGTTCAGGAGACAGAATTCTAACATCAAGGCATCAGTAGATTCTGTTCAGATGACAGCCTGATCTCTGCTTCATAGATGGGATCACACGGTTGTGCCCTCTCTCGGAATCCTACAATGGCATCAATTCCATTCATAATGGGTCTCCTCTCACGACTTAATTGCCTCCCAAAGGTCTTACCCCCTAATAGCATTGATTTGGGGTTAGGAATTCAAATTTCACACAAAATTTTGGAGAACACAAACATGTAGACCGGAGCAAAGTCCCACTATAACAGGATGATTAGGGAAGACAGAGCCTACGAAACAAAATTAGACAAATTATCCAGGAATATAGAAAAAAGAAAAAAACAAGAATACCAATCTGTCATGAAAACTAGGAAAAATGTTTTAAGAGGTTTGTAGAAGTTAGCACTTGCAAATTTACTTCTGGCAAAGTACTTAACACTGCATTCACAAGTACTACCACCCAAAACAAGAAAGAAAAAAATGGAGAATCATACAGCAAGCATAGTAAAACTAGAGAAGGGTCACTATCTAAAATTATATTTTCTGGAAACAATAAGATTAAGGTCAAATTAGGCAAGAAATGTGAGAAACTATATATATTTTTCCAAATCTCGATCTTAAAAACAGTATTTTTCTTAAAGTATTTGAGGAAGTGTTGAAGGACTTGACCAAATATACTTTACATGGATCAATAAGGATTAAAATGATGGTAAGACACACAACAGAATGAAAAAAAGTGGTATGGAAATGAGTGGATAGCTACGTCTTATTCATTCTGTCCTAACACACATTAAATAACCAAGAGGCTGGTGAGGAATACTTACAGAGATAAAAAGGAAACAAACAAAAATCTGCCTTGAAATACGTCTTAATATGTGTTTTTTTTAAAGACCCTGAAGCCAGGATTAAATGTTGATGCTGTATTTGAGAAATTCAATTCAAAGACATTGACAGTGGAGAAAAAAGAAAGCTAGGTAGAAAAGGGTGGGGAAAAACTCAATTTATGTGTTATTCTACTTGCTAACAAAACAGCCCTTGGGTATGTACACCCTCAGCCTCACTGAAGGTCTTCAAGCAGGCGGGAGAGCAGACCTTCAAGCAGTTCATGAAATGCAGAAAAACACTTAGCTGGATGGTACTGCTTTCTTCTCTTTCCCACTCTTTCTCAATGCCCACCCTTTGAGTAATTAACACCCCCATATTCCTGAGGTAGAGCACCCTGTATACATTGTTGAGGAACTGGTTCACACTCGGCAACAAGTTTGATGTAGAAAATGCAGGGTGAGTTGGAAAACACTAGATGAGCAGTGAGTGGGACTGCTTGTGCAGTGATATCTAAAGGGGATGACCTGGTTCTTAGAGGCAATTGACAGGTGGGCTGAAGGTAAGGAACCCCGCACCCTAAGTGAGGTACATTAGCACTGGTGGCAGTTGACAAAGCAAGTAACTGAAGCTCATTGTCCTCAGGGAATCTTGGGAAGTGTGTGTGACAAATTGATATATACCACATTTATTATTTTTCTTTTAAAAATATTTTAAAAATTTTATTTCAATGTAATACAAGTAGATATTAATAAAGAAAATATTTTTAAAACACTCTTCTTCTATGAAAAAATAAAGCAAAATTTCATAACAAATTAAAGAATAACATTAGTTAATGCACTGTGTACCATAATCTTAAAAGAATGACCAGAATGTCAGAGTATAAGTCATAGACAAAAAAGACTCTTACAAAAAAGAAAGAAATAGATAATAGCACAAAACTTTCTTTTCAATGAACTAAGAGGACCCAGTAGTATAAATGAAAAAAATTAACATATATATGAAATGTTTTTGAAACCACGGAATATATAATTTGGGGAATCATTACAACTTCCCCCTACTTCCTACTTCTCTATCTTCATTTTTCATGTTTTCTTTAACATTTAATAGAAACTATATATGATAAATTCTACTGTATTTGTATGTACTGATATATACCTAATTTAAAATATGAAATAAATAAGTATAAATAAATTCTCATGTACCTTTTCTCACTCCAAAAACAATGATAACTTATTTCCTAAGATTCAGTGTGTTCTACAAGTGGTTCATAGTGGTCGGACCTCCAATTATTTTTCTTTAAAACACATAATGACAAAAGCTAAAGAATAACAGCATTCCAGGGAAGAAACCTTACTAGATTTGATGCAAAGTATTCTAAAGAAAGATATACAATTTGCAGAATCCTCTGCTTCTAATTCCATCTTGTCTCCTCCATTTATTGTCCTCTCTATAAAAATTGCATAGTGCTTATCACATGTTATCTGACATATGTCACATAATATAGTATTAAAATAAATAGTTGCATGGCACATGCTACGTATCATCTGAAATTTGTCATATGTTATATAATAAGTTACTTTTAACAATTTACTACAATTTTTGGTGGAACTGTATTTATCTTTGTTACAAGGGGGCATTTGGGAGAAGTGTCTTTTATCCTTAGCTTCATATACATATATATTAACTTTTGTGTTAAAGTGTATTTCTCAAAACATAATTTTCAAATACTTACAAATGTTATTGGGAGAATAAGATGAGGGCTGAAAACTGTCATTTGATTTAGTAATATTGTTCCACTTGTTCACAGCACTTTAATATATGCTTAACAGCATAATTAAATGTTTATTATAATTTTCATCATATAAATATTTTTCAAGAACAGATTTAAGATTTTGAATCAATGTAATACCTGTACTTCTAGCAGTTGTTGGCTTGAGTTCCACTCCAGGCACCATTTTCAAAAGATTTTTATTCTTGGGTTCTGCCTTAATCTTTCTCTTACCTGAAGTACAATTCAGATAGTTTTCTATTGAAGACTGACCAAAAGCTATGTTTTATGAATTCTAGTACTTGTTGCAAGACAAGTTCTTGAGCTATAGCACAAGAATGTAGTAAAACTGAGTGAATATATGCTCCAGAATTGACTCCCCTTTGACTTTGGAATGGCTAGTCATTGCTTGAGGAAACGAGAGCTTTCAGATTAATTTTTTCTTTTTTGCGAATAATCATATCTAGTTACACTATAATGCAATAAGACATCATTTTCTATATATGCCTTGAGGTGTCAAAAGGCATGAGTGAAGGGCATTATGACGGTCTTGTAATACAATCATTTGTGATTTTTTCTTCTTATATATGACAAATTAATTGAGTAAAATATTGGGTTATAGTGATTTCCAAAAGATGATAGATATTTCTTTATTTTCCTTTTGTATTTATCTTTTATCTGAATAAAAATTGAGTGAACTCTCCTTTTTGGAATTTGTTAGTAAATTTTTTCTGCTGTGATGATCGTAAGATTTGTTTTTTGCTGCTTTTTTATTAATTTTATAGTACACTTTTGATGTATATAATTTTTACATTCCTCATAGGGAATTTGTACCTGTACATAGGATATCTTGATTCTTCTTTTTTTACCATTTCCTTCCCTTCCTCCAAACCTTCTTCCTCTCTTTATTTGCAAAAGCTTTGTTTTCATTTTTTTCCAATTTTTTCATTTCCCTTCCTTCTCCCTTTCCATTTGAACATTTTCTTCCAACCAAAATGGTAAATAAGGATGACTGTAAGATTTGTAAATTTAATATTAAAATTTAAATTTTCCTGCCTTGCTTACTAATAAGTATTAAAGGTTATACATAGCAAATTGGATGAGCTGCATATTTTATTCTGCTCATAAAGAAAAAATTATCTTTATAAAGAAGTGTACTAATCCTCGTCATGATTTGAGGGTCATACTCTGTGGAGGGGGTTCTGTAGTTTAATATTTTGGTCAGCTGAGTACCATGATTACCAGTTTTACAGCTATTATCATTTAGGGATATTTTGGTGAGAAACATTGCTCTTGTGCTGGAGAAAGAATGAATGGTGTAGATCAGGTGCTAGAAGACATAAATATTGGATCAGTTGGACTCTCTAGTCAACAATTCAAGTAGATCAAATGCAAATTTGCTGAAAGTAAGGAATATACAATCGAGAAGATCTGTGAAGGGAGTGTGACAGTTGGAACTTTTATGTACTAGGCGAGGCTCAAAATTAAATCAGTGAAAATACCACAGTTCTGTGTGGTCAGCATATTTTAGCAGGTAAATAAGCTCTTACCATATGCCAAGTATGGCTCTAGGTACTTTGTTTTTATTAACACATTCATTCCCTGAAAAAATCCTATGAGAATAGCAAAGATTATCTCTAGTTTACATTGTGGGAGTTTACAGACTCCAAAAAGTCTATTTAGGTTAAGCTATGCAGCTGAGATTTGTATAGTTTCGTATTCCAAGTTCTCAGCCTCTGTGTTATGCTCCACATTTATAGCAGAAACTCATTCAGAGGATGCTGAACCAGTCCCTTGAGATAGTTTCAAACCCAGCTGAAGGGTTTTATCACAGGGAAAAATAAATATGTAGTAGGACAGAAATATAAAAATCACACAAAAGGCCAGTAACAAGAATAGAGAAATGCGAAGGACAATCAGCAAAGCTTGTGACTCCATAGTCACAGAGATACAGACATGTGCTGTTTCACAATGTTTTGGCCAACAACAAACCATATATTATAATAATTATAAGATTATAATGACTGAAAAGTTACTGTTACCCAGCATTTTTATATATCTTTTATTTTTATATATTTTTCATTACACAAATATTCATGTGTTATAATTGTCCACAGTAGCATGCAGTAATATACTGCATGAGATAATAATCTAGGAGTAATAGGCTATGCAATATACTCTAGGTTTGCAATAAGCTATGACATATACGTGTGTGTAAGTACACTTCATGATGTCTGCACAACAAAAAATTACTTATCAAATTTCTCCAAATGCATCCCCTTTGTTAAGCCATTCATGCCTCTATAGTTCTAACACATGCACTGACTAGAGCACCATAATACATTCCAGGCTATAAAAGGGATGTGGTCATACTCATAGATCTAATTCCAGTCTAGATAAGAAGTAACTCACACAGGAGGAATAAGGAGGTGCTCCTGACCTAGAAACTGGAAGTGGTGCTATTGAATCCAAGGATTGGGAAGGCAGTCGCTGACTATACTGTTAATGTGTTTGGACAGGAGAGCTTCTCTTAAAGTTTGAAATTGAAGACAGCGAGTAGTAAACCATGTGTAAGAGATATTGGGGCAATGGGAACCTTATATTAAAACATCCTGTTACATGTTTGCAAGAAAATATTAGATATATAATTCACTTACATTAGGTAATCATATTTAATATTGTCAATGAATAGAGACACATTTAATGATTCCAAGTTGAGAAAATACTCTTTGACATCTGTTTCAATATTTTGGCTGTTTGCCTGACAAGTAGAAAACTTCAAAGATAACTCAATATAGCCTGCTCATGAAATGGAAAAGAAGTTAGAAAAGACAATGTATGAGGTATAGAAACGTCCTTTGGGACACACAGTAAGTGGCTTTTTCTAGAGAAAGAAATCAAAGCATTACACAAAGGAAAGGTTCATTCAAAGATCAAAAACTAAAGTGAAATTTTCCCTGCTCTGCTCACTGAAGGGAGACCCAGGAAAGCAGAAATTCATCAATAGAGTCTTGGATTCCAAGGTGATGATAAATGCCAGTAGTTTGGAGGATGGTAGGCAGCAGGGCCAGGAGATTCAGACAGCTAAGTAAAGTTGGGATTGATCATTTTACATATCCATGCATGGTACTTCCCAGGACTATAAAGTCCAGATCATCATTATTTCAAACCATTTCAAAGCTGGCTCTAGAAATAGTGAAGAGGAAAACATTCAGAGTCATGTTAGTATAGGAAGCAAGATAAATACAACTTAGTGTGCAGTGTGGGGTGGGCTGGTAAAACATTTATTTTATGTACTATAAAGCACATTGTACAAATACCATTATATGCACTATCTCTTTTCATCTTCACTATTGTTTTTGTAGGGTATTTATTATCTCCATTTTTGATAAATTGAGTCTGAAGTTCACAGAGCTTAAGTAATTTAATTAGGGCTGAATAATTAATCATGGAAACTTTATCTGACCAAAGCTTGTCATGATTAAAAGTAAATTTGGCTCCCAGAATTTTCTTTACATCCACCAGGTCCTCTATTTGTTCTCTTTTCACTCGATCATATTCTTTGAGTCAGATTCTTTATTTCGAAAAGGTCATTTAAAGGTGAGATCAGCATGAATTTTATAAAGCAGATAGATCTGCATAGTTAATCTAGGCACTTTCTTGATAAGAAAGACATTTAAAATAAATAAAATGTTTAAAATCAGCCAAAGATGAATCCACATTTTGTGCTTTCTCTGTTTCTTCCTGTACTAGTCAGATTTCCTGTCACCAGGACAAACTGTGATACACTCACAACTTAAAGGACAACTGGCTTATTTTGGTTTCAGTCTCAGAGCTTTCAATCCATGGTTGGCTGGCTCCAAGGTTGAAACTTCATGGTGGAAGGGCATGACAGAGCAAAACTGCTCTGATTATGGTGGCCAAGAAACCACCTATATGAAGGGAGGAGCTGGCTTGGGAGACGTACCCTGCTTCTTCCAACTAGGCTCCCACCTCTGAATAGCCAGTCAGCTTTATTGCCCACATGACTTAATTCCCTTTCAGAACTCTCACTGGTAAGTCCATGAGGCCTTTGGGGGGCATTCTTGCTCTAGACCGTAACACCTCAACACAGAAATAGCATGGTATAAGGGCCGGGGTTTAGCTCAGTGGTTCTGCCGCCTGCGCTGGTCCATCCCCGGTACCAAAAAAGAAAAAAAGAAAAAAGAAATAGCACGGTATATTGTCATGGTGGAACAAAGCTGCCTATGTCATGGTGGCCAGGAAGCAAGGCACAGGTTAAGAGTGCCTGTGAGAGATTTGCCTTCTAAAGGCATGTTGCCAGTGACCACCCACTAAAAGCACATTTAGCTATGAATCTCAGTGTAATCCAGTCAAGTAGCCAATAAGGATTAACGGGCGTACTACTATTAAAATGAACACTTCGTTTCTATTCAATCCTCTGTAACTTTAACCACAGCACTATTTGTATCAAATACCCATACCTTTTAAATCATAGCTCTTTTTTATCCTTCAAGAACCAATGCAAATGACATATAACCAAAGAAGAACTTTTTATTTCACAAGTTACATATATAGTCAATTTATTTTCTAAAGATTTCAACCAGTTTAACCAGACCTCGGTATATACCTTAATCTAACATAGCACAGCCCACAAACCTGTCAGCTATACCAGGTCACCATCCCATTATCTTTCTAAATCACCATACATATAATAGTAAATGTCAATTAGTATTATTGAATAAAGGGTAGCACAGAAGCACTTAGAAATTAAGGTCGCACAGTCCTGTAATTCCTATAATCCTAGCCCTCTGGGAGGCTAAGGCAGCGAGATTGCAAGTTTGACCCCATCCTGGGCAACTAAGCCACTACTTAGCAAGACTGTCCCAACAAAAGGGGTCAGTCAGCCTGTGGCTGTAGTTCAGTGTAGAGGTCCTGAATTCAATCTCCAGTACAGCTATAACAAAGAAATTATGGGTTGTTAATAACATTTTAGTGATAAATGAGATTCACCTACCATTAAAGACAATATAGGTATCATAATTTGTAAAAATCACATTCATTCTTGAATGACTATAGTGGGAAGGCAAGAATATGAACTTAGACCTGAAATGCTAAGTATAAGGAGTTCTAGCAGAGCAGCGAGAACTTAGTTGCATTTAGAAGTATGGACACTCAAGTCCAAGAAGACTATGTTTAAAATCTAGCTAAGTATACTAAGAAGGCTGATTATGGAGCTACAGGTTCTCCTTTGCCCAGAAAAACACTGGGGTAACAATATCTACTCCATAATACCTCCGTCAGGACTGCAGAAAAAAGTGGAGAAATACAGTACCAAGGCCACTATAAAACCAAGGAGTGATTCTAGTGAGTGCTACAGGTAAATTTGGCCCAGATTTTTATTTCTTTAATATAATAATGGAATAGTACAGAATAACTGGAAGAAAACCTACCTTCCTTAGGAAAGAAACAAAATAATGGGCCATGCGTCCAACATTGTGGCACTTCTGCTGGCTACTCAGTGGGCTGATTTTGATCTCATCTAACTCAGAGCTCTAGCCATACTGTTGTCAGAGTTTAGAAGCAACTAAAAACAAAGGTTAGCCATATGTTAGAACTGTAGTTCTCCAAGTATATTTCTGGTTGGGGAGTGTGATCACAAAATGCTTGAAAAGATTTAGAATCCAGATATATAAGTTGGTTGGGGCTTTACTTACAGAAAGCTAATAAATAAAGAGCATGAGATAGGTTGTTGCACTTTCAAATACCCAAATAGAAGAGGAAAGAAATTACAAGGCAAACCAAACAAGTAAAAGGAAATATGGTCCAATCAAAGGAACACAAACTACAGAAATTGTTCCTAAAGAATTGCATATCTAAAAGCTTCTTGACAAAGAATTCAAAATACCTCTCAAAAAGATACTCAGTGAGCTAAATAAAAATCTAGATAAACAAATGAAGTCAGGAAATGATGTATCAACAAAATTGGAGTATCAACAAAGACAGAGAAATCATTATTACAAAACCAGAATTTGCAGCCCCAAAACACAAAGACTGTACTGAAAAAATATTAGATGGTCCAACAGCAGACTTGATCAAGCAAAAGGAAAAATTCCATGACTTGAAAACATGTCATTGGAAATCATCAAATCAGAGGAGCAAAAAGAATAAAAGCAAAACAAAGGATTAAATGTACACTACCAAGCAATTCAATATATATGTTACAGGAATTGCCAAGACAAGAAAGAAAGAAAGCAAAAGAAATTATTTGAAGAAATAAAAATTGAAAACTTCTGAATAGGGAGAAATAAAGTGATATACAGATTTGAGGACCTCAAGTAACTCCAAAGAGAATAAACCCAAAGATAATCACACCAAGATACATTAATGGTCAAAATTTCTAAAGTCAAACCAAAAGAGAGAACCTTGAAAAGGAGCAAGAAAAAAGTGACTCGTGATGTACCAGAAAACTTCTGAAATGTAATCAGTGGGTTTCTCAGTAGAAATTGCAGACTAGAAGGAAATGGCATTATATATTCAACTGCGGAAAGAACAGAAAAACTATCAACAAAGAATACCGTATCTGGAAAAAGTGTACTTGGAAGTTGAGGGAGAAATTAAGACTTCCCCAAATTAGAAAAAAACACCAAGGAAGTTTATTACCACTATACCTGCTTTACAAGAAATACTAAAAGGATTTCTTCAAGTTGAAATTTTTAAAAAGTAGACAGTGAAACAATACTTAATGGAAATAAAATGTTCTCTGTAAAGGAAAATGTATGGAGAAATATAGTAACATGTGCTATTGTAGTTTTAGTGCAGTCAATTTAAATGACAGAACATAAAACTATACTTTTATATTAACAGCTTCATAGTATATTAAGATGTAATTTTTGACATAAATAGCATACAGAGATTGAAGCTTTAAAAGAGTAGTGTTTGTATGTGACTGGATTTAAGTTGTAATTATACTAGTTTAAAATGAATATTATAAATTTGAGACATTTTGGTCCCTGATTTATAATTGATCAACTGATAATTTACTTTATGATTGTGTGATGGTGGTAAGCATTTAGTATAAATCATACTTTTAATTTTGACTATTTTCTGCTATTGCAATATGTAAAAAACAATTGTTGAGTTTTGACTGTGGCCATCAGCTACAGCTTTTAATTTATCACTTGATCATAAGAGTAGCCAACAAGCATTATACAGGATACTATGCTGCTAAACTATGATGCTCCAGCATTCAGGGCATTTTTACACGATATTTTCAACTAATCATGGGCTTAGCAAGACATAGTCCTATAAAAAGTTGAGTAGCATCTATAATTGCAATGGCAACCATAGGGGAAAAACTATAAAATATATGAACTAAAAGAAATAACAAGTGAACCTAAGCATATCACAATCAAAATCAACACAACACAAAGGAATGAAGAAAGAGAAGACAGAAGGAACAAAAGACCTAAAAGACATAAGGAAAACAATGAAAAAAATGACAATAGTAAGTTTCTCCTTATCATGAAGTACTTTAAATGGAAGTGAATTAAACTCCACAATCCATGATCAGAGATTAGCTGAAAGTTGTTTTTTTTTCTTTTTAAAGCAAAATCAAACTGTATGCTGTCTACGTGACACTCACTTTAAATCTAAAGACTCACAGAGGTGGAAAATAATAGGATAGAAACAATAGTCTGTGCAAATAACAAGAAGAGATCATGAGGGGATACACTGCTATCAGACGAAATAAATATGAAATTGAAAGCTACCACAAAAGCAAATAGGAAAGTTATATAATAATAAAACGGCCAAGGCACTAAGAAGTTGAACCAGTTATAAATATACCGGCATGAAACTTCAGATTTCATAATACACAAAGAAAATTTTGACAATACTGAAGAGAAATAGCAACACAATAATGCTAGGAGAATTTGATAACCCATTTTTAACAACAGATAGAAAAGTCAGACAGAAGACCACTAATTTAAATAATACATTAGAGAATCTGCTTTCAATAGATATATGCAGAACTGTACCCAACAACAGCAAAATATACACTGTTCTCAAATGTGCATATAGCATTCTCCAGGATAGATCATATGTTAGACCACCAAATGTCTTAACAAATTCAAGAAGCTTGTCATCATACATAATATGTTTCCCTATGACCGTGGAATAAAACTAGAAATCAATAAAACAAGGAGAACTGGAAAATCCATATATATGTGGAAATTAAACAACACAATCAACCAATGAGTCAAAAAGGAAATCAAAAGGGCAAATACTTTGAGATAAATAAAAAGGAACATAAACATACCAAAAAATTATGGAGTATAAAAAAAAATCTCTGGGAGGAAAAATTTACATATATTGTCTTAGCTGCTTTTTCGTCCCTGGGACAAAGATTCTAATATCTATGACTTAAAGGAGGGCAGGTTAATTGTGGTTCATAGCTTCAGCCATAGTCAGCTGCTTCAAGGTAGAAACATGAAGGCAGAGGGACCTTCAGGAAAGCTGTTCAAACCATGGTAGCCAGAAAGTAGAGAGAGCAGGAGCGGGGATCCAGAATACACACTTCCTTGTCACATTCCCAGAGACCCACTTCCAACCAGGCCCAACTTCCTAACAGCAAGCTAATTATGAATTCATCAGTGAACTAATCCACTGAGGACTCTCCATCATCCAATCATCTTCCAAACATGTGAGACATTTGGGAGACATTTTACATCTAAATTTAAACACCTGCTGGTGTGTACATTAAAAAGTAAGAAATATCTCAAATCAAATACCTAACAATATACCTCAAGAAACTAGGAACAGAATAAGATAAATGAAAGGAAATTTTTAAAAGATGAGAAAAATGTTACTATTCACTAATAATGACCAATCTGAAAAGAAATTAAAGCAATTCCATTGACCATAACTGATGAGGAATAAATATAGCTAAAGGGGAAATGCGAATTAAAAACACAATGACACATCACCTCATGACCATTTGGATGGCGATGATAAAAACAAAATCGAAACCAAGTATATATGATATTGTGGAGAAATTCCAATCCATAACACTATGGGAAGGATAATGCAAATGCTTTGGAAAATGGTGCAAGATTATGGAAAACATCATGGTGGTTCATTGAAAAATCAAAAAGAAAAATAGTACATGATTTAGCAGTTTGACTTCTGGGTATATATCCTAAAAAACTGAAATCAGGGTCTCAAGGTGATAATTCCATAGGCATGAACAAAGAGAGCCACCTCAGAGGAGCATTGGCATTCAACAAAGAATTGTCAATGCCAAGGTGCACTTATCACCAAGGAAATCCTCGTCTCTAATCCTCTCCTACTCCCTCTTGTTAGGGACTAGGAACAAAGACAAGCTGAAGCTCATGGGAAGGGACCTGCATGATTCAGCCCATAGCAATCAGCCTTTAGAGTCACAGAACCAGGCGGAGAAGGATGAAGGGTAGATCAGGAAGAAAAACAGAGAACATCAAGCACCCTCTGACTCTTTCCTCCCCTATAAATGGAATACATGAAATACTTGACTCTGCTATCTCAAGGTTGTAAAGATTGAATGAGAAAACCCATACAAGGCCTGGCACATAACAGTAATTGACAATAATTGTACCTGCTACTGTCATCTAAATGGATAATCAAGACTACTATTCTAGTCATGAATGCTGGTAAAATAAACTGCTCCCGCATCAGAAGAACTAGGAGGACAACAAATTGCAAATGATCCACTCTGTTCAATTCAGTGTTACAATAATAATAATAACTTATGCTTGGGATGTGTACTGAATAGCAAGAGACTTTGGGCTTTAAAATAAAATATTTTAAAATATTTTTTGAAATTTATTTTAATCTCTAATTCTTTATGTCATGTATTTACAATCACTAGTTGGAGATCAACCAAAGCCCCCAACATTAGTGCAGGTCATTCTTGGGGCAGACAGCATTGGAGGCACTAAAGAAAGAGCAACCTATGAGGAAGGCTGGACAAAGGAGCTAACTCCCAGCCTCAGGTGATGCCTGAGGCCTAAAACTCAGCACGAATCAAAAAAATCAGTGACTGACCTACCCCTAACAAATGCTGTTTGTGGAGGATTTCTTCTGAATTCATTTTTAATTTATTTCCAGCACTGTTGATTGTTCCAAGATTAGCAGCCAAAACACTCATTAGAAAAGTTCTTTATGTTTTTATCACATGCCCCCCTGTAACTTTACAAGCATAACCTTGAGTTCTTGGAGTTGGGTAGCAAGACACTACATTTTTCTTTCCACTGTCAATTATATTCTGTGTACTATCATCTCTTATGCTTGAAGCAGATATCTCTGCCTGCTGACAACTTAAATTTTGCCATTTTCCTTTATTGAGCAGTGGAAATAAAGCATTCCTTATGTCCGCGATTTCTTACCACATAGGCTGTAGATTATCAATATGACTATAACTTACCCATCCAGATATTGAAGTAAATGGAGATTACAAATACACTAAATAGATTAACATATAAGAAAAGGAAAACTTTGGATACCAAATGTCTATGTGAAACTAAGAGAAAACAGAAAAATTAAATGGTGAATAGAGCTTTTCTCCTGAGACACAGCATTTATCAAGAGAATGATCATGACATCCAGGGCAGGAGAACTACAGAGAGCAGAATCACTCTTAACCATTACTGCAGCTTTCCTTGACCTCTCCATTAGGCTTAACTGCTCTTGCTTTTATGACGATAGAACACTTTTTTCAAGTCCTTCTTTACTAGAGAAGAAGCTGAGTATTTATACTTTGCTTTCCCTACTAGATTTGAGATCCTAGGCTATACTCCTCTGCATCCCCACCATGGGGCACTGAGCCTGACACACAGTAGGTAAACTTTAAACAACCTATAAAATAATGAATCCCTGGCTAAAGAGTTGCGAGGAGAAGCAACACAGCAGGTCTTTGAAACATGAAGTATATAATCTACTGAGAAGTAGCTTCATTTGCCCGAAAATATAATCAGCCATGCCGTGCAACTGATTCATTCTGCTTCATTTGTTCACATTTTTAAGCACCAAAGCAGGCAGTGTCCTAGTCTTCTTGGAGCTTGGAGAATAATAATGATGATAATGAATGCTAATTGTGGAATGTGTAGTGTATTCTAAGCACTGTGTTAAAAATTTGAATTACACAAAGTAGTAACTCATATATAACCTCTGCCTTCATGGAATCTATGTAATATTTTGTGGATCAGACACTACTGCAAATGTCAAAAGAGAATTCCCTTTTCCCCTTATACCATGCCTGCTCTTCTCTGCGGCACATGCTGGTATGAGGTAAAAGAAATCATTTTCTCAGAAGCTCTGGCATAAAAAGCAAAAACAAAAATGTACAGAAATGCACTTTATTTTATGATATACTGCATTGATTTGTTTTTGTCATAGAACACCTAGGCGGAAGACAGATGGATCAGACATTTAATCTAGCTCCTGCCTATGATTAGTGAAATAGGGTGATGTTTAGATTTCAATGTCTTCCTCTGAATATTGTGAGGATTGGCCTAGATGATAACTATAATGACTTAGGCAATTTAATAATCCCACAATTCTATGACTTTTAAATAAAGAATGGCATTGAAAAATGGAGAAATCCTAGTGCTACAGCCCCTTTCCTTTGGGGGGGGACAGATAAGGGGTCTGATATGATAATGAGGCTGAAATTTTTACACTGATTAATTGTGGTAATATAAAGGTGTTAAATGAAACAGATACAGTTCCCGGCACTACTGCAGAACATGAGATAGATTTCACATCATCTTTTTCAAATAAAGAGTACGTTGCACTTGTCATTCTCTTGATTCACACCCTTCAAGTGATAACCTCACATATAAATAATAAAATATACATACTCGCTTTCTTTAAAAGTCAACTCCAGTGTTTATTTAAGTTCCTTTATAATTTTCACCTTCTTTCTCCTTTGCTGATATCCTTTACTTCAACCAAATCTATGCATTGTTTGCTCCATGAAAAACAAATCTATCAGCACACCTCCTCTAACTTACAATTTCTATCATTCTCCTTCTTACTTAACAGAGTATTAAATGGAGCATTACTTATTATGTCATAATTTTAAAATGGAGGCCAGTGGGTTGCATGGTCAGCTGCTAGAAACACAATTATAGAACATGTAAATGCTAATCTTGAATTCAAACCACTACACTTATCCATACTATAGAAGTGAAGTCAAGACAATCAAAATAAATTGCTCCTAAAAGGAAACAGAGATTTCTTTGAAATCAAATACAGGTATAGTACAGAGTATCATAGCATTTCAGAACTCACCGTAACTCCCTCATCCCCAAACAAAGAAGATGACTCAATAGGCTCTGATTGATGCCTTATGATCAAAGTAATACTTAAGTTAGTAACATAATTTGATCCAACTCTCATAAAATTTGGGGATACACAGAGAGCATCCACCTTCATCTTCAGGTTTACTTTCAAGAACTATAGAAAAGGGTTTATGTGTCCAGTGTACAATGAGGGACTACATCGGTGGTAGAGAGGCTACTGAAATCTTTTTTTGTTTGTTTGTTTTTACATAGGATTTGTATTAACTGTACAGATTAGTGGATTTTACTGTAATAGTTCCATGCATCCATAGGTCATGCTTTGATTCATATCCATCCTTCTTACTACCCTGTTTTTTATTAAGTTTATTGATACAATTTAGATATACATAACAATTACATTCATCATGGGGAATTTGTACCAGTACATGATATATCCTTATTCTTTTTTTCCCATTCCCCTCCCCTTCCTTCAACCACATTTCCTCTCCTTATTTTCAAAAGCTTTGCTTCCATCTTTCCTTCTTTTCTCATTTTTTCTTTTCTTTTCTTTTCATTCCTTTCCCTCTCCTCCATCCCTAGTTCCTCCTTCCATTTGAACATTTTCTTCCTATTTGATAGTATGTTGTATACATTTTGATCCTTATTTACACTTTTAGTTTCCCACACCAGAGAAACAGTGAGATATTTACACATGTACATTTCATTTATTTCACTTGAGTATGGTCTCAAGGTGCATCCATTTACCTAGAAATGTCTCAAATTTATCCTTCTTTGTGGCTGAGTAGTGGTCCATTGTATTAAAAAAAGAAAAACAGACACATCTTCTTTATCTATTCATCAGTTGATGGGCATTTGGGCTGTTTTCAAGATTTAGCCATTACAAACTGTGCTGCTATGAACATGGGTGTGCATATATCTCTATGGTATGATGTTTTTAATTCTTTCAGGAAGATACCAAGAAGGGGAATAGTGGGCTCCAGTTTTAGTTTTCAGAGGAATCTCCACACTGATTTCCACACTGGTTGCAGGAATCTACACTACGACCAACAGTGATGAAGGGTTCCTTTTTTCCCACTTTGTGGATTGTCTCTTCTCTCTGTTTCTGGTTTCTTTTGCTGTGCAAAAGCTTTTTAATAAGATGAGATTCCAGTGGTTGATTCTTTGTAATATTTCCTATGTGTTCAGGGTTTTGTTCATAAAGTCTTTGCCTACACCTATGTCTTCAAGCATTCTACCTATTCTATTTTCCAGTGGATTCATTGGTTCTGTTTTTATATTTAGATCTTTGATCCATTTTAATTTTAGTTTAGTGCATGGCAATAGACGTGGGTCTAGTTTTAGTTTTTGGCATGTGGAAAGCTTGTCTTTGCAGCACCATTTATTAAAGAGGCTACCTTTTCTCCCATGAATGTGTTAAAGCTCCCATGAAGGAGGAATCTATAAAGATGAGAGCAGAAATTAAGACAATTGAGACTAAGAAAACTATTTAAAGACAATGAATTGAAGAGTTGATTCTTTGAAAGATTAAATAAAATTGATAAGCCCTTAACCAACCCTATCAAAAGAAGGAAAGAAAAGACTCAGATCCATCCAATTAGGAATAAAAAGGGTTAAATCACAAGGGATCCTGCAGAAATCCAGAATATCATCAATACCTACTTTGAGAAACATTATTCTAAGATGGAAAATACAGAAGAAATAGATACATGCCTAGATACATGTGAATTACCAAAATTGAATCAAGGAGATATAAAAATTCTAAATAACCCAATATCAAACAATGAAACTGAAGATGGAATTACCAACAAAGAAAAGCCCAGGTCCTGATGGATTCACTGCTAAATTCTACAAGAAATTTAGAGAGAATCTCCTGCCACTCCTCTTCAAACTCTTTAGTGAAATTGAAAGGGAAGCAATACTCTCAAAGTCATTCCAGGAAGCAAGTATTACCCTGATACCAAAACCAGAGAAGCATCCAACCATAAAAGAGAACTACAGGCCAATCTACTGAATTAACATAGATGCAAAAATCCTCAATAAGATACTTGCCAGTAGAATGCAGCAAATTGTCAAGTTAATTATACATGACAACCAAATATGACTTATCCCAGGGATGCAGGGATGGTTCAACACATGCAAATCAATAAATGTACTATGCTATATTAACAGACCCAAGGGCAAAAACCAAATTATCATCTCAATCAATGCATAAAAATCATTTGACAAATTCCAACACCCATTCATGATGAAAAAAAAAAACTACAGAAAATTGGAATAGATGGCCTTCATCTCAATCTGATAAAAGCCATCTATGAAAAACCCAACAGCTAACATCATACTAAATGGTCAAAAACTGAAATCTTTCACTCTAAAATCAGGAACAAGATAAGGATGTCCACTATCATCAGTCCTATTCAATATAGTTCTGGAAACATCAGCCAGAGCAATTAGACAAGGGAAAAAATAAAAATGAATAAGGATAGAAAAAGAAAAATTTAAATTATCATTATTTGGAGATCATGTAATATTCTACATAGAAGACCCGAAAAAATCCACCAAAAGACTTTTTTGTTTTGTTTTGTTTTTTTGAGTCAGGGTCTTGCTTTGTAGTACAGGCTGGCCCTGAACTCACTATGTGGCCCAGGCTGGCCTCAAATTCTTGGTGATCCTCCTGCCTTAGCCTCCCAAGTGCTGGGATCATCACAGGGATGCGCAACCACACCTAGGGAAGACTTCTTGATTTAAATAACCAAATTCAGTCATGTAGCTGGATAAAAAGTCAACACTCAAAAATCAATAGCATTCCTGTACACAAACAACAAACTCACTGAGAGAGAAATTAGGGAAGCCACACTTTTCACAAAGCCTCTAAAATATGAAATACTTATGAATCAATCTAGCAAAGGAAGTAAAAGATCTTTACAATGAACACTGCAGTACTCTGAAAAAGAAGATCAAAGAGGATATCATAAAATGGGAAGATATCTCATGCTCTTGCGTAGGAAGAAACAACATAGTGAAAATGACCATACTCCCAAAATTGTTATGCAGATTTAATGCAATCCTGATCAAAATTAAAGAAAATAATCTTAAAATTTATTTGGAAACAGGGGAGACCTAGAAGAGCAAAAACAATACTGCATAATAAGGGCAAGGCAAAAGACATCACAATCCCTGGCTTTAAATTATACTACAAAGCTACAGTGATAAAAACAGCATGGTGCTGAAAAAAAAAAAAAAACAGACTTGAACATCAGTGGAGCAGATTACAAGATGCAGAAAAACTCCAAACACACTCAACCACCTTATCGTCAACAAAGAAGCTACCAAAATCCTGACAGGTCCCAAAACAGGAGGGATATCATTCATGAGTGCTAATTAGAGCTTCAGAATAAAGAGTAATTATTTCAATTGAATGAGTGATGATGGAGTTTTGATTTTGGTTAAATAAACAAAGAAATGTAAACAACTCTTAAATGAGCCTACTGTAAACAGACAAACTGAAGAAACTATAGAATCCCCCACAATGTTACAGGGCATTATCATATCAAAGGACGATCTAATAAAGTATTTAAAAAATATGGGGATGATAATTAATCCTTATTTTTGTGTTCTCAGGAAGTCCTGCCCTTTAAATAAGTAAGTTACAGTTGCAGAATTTTCATGGCTCCAGCTCTATTTCTGGTTTTCTAACTTTTACTTTTACTTCTGCATCAAAGCCTGAGTTTAAGAAACGTTTATCCCTCTAGCTTTAGGAAATTCCCTTTGAACCTTTGTAGTGCTACTTACCTAAACCATTAACATTGTGTACGGTGACCAGTGACCGATTAGTTATCAACAAAATCTCATCTACCAATCTGTTTCATCAACTGAGTGGTGAGGCCAACAAAAGGGAAAGGAGCTACCATATTTAGTCCTACTCTGACAGGAATTTTATATACATGAATACTTTACGCTTTTCAGCAGCTCCTTTCAGTGGAGGAGGAGGAACAGGAGAGTCATGTGATTCTTGCCTATTTCAATACGAGGCTTGTTCTTTGTGTATCATCAGAGTGATGTTCTCATCTTTGGAACTGGCTGATCCTTTACCTGAAATATTCTTCCTCCAGGTATCTTCTAGCTCATTTTCTCAAATCTTTTCAATCATATCCAATTATTTCCCATTTCATTAATATTGACCTTAACTACCCTATTTACAAAGGCATAAGCACATAACCACCCTACCATCCCCTGTTATCTTTACCCTACTTAATTTTTCTCCATACATTTTCACCTTTTAATGCACTATTTAAATAATTGCTTGTGTGTCATGTTCATTGCCTATCTAATGCCCACTAGGATAAAAAACTTCCCGAGGGAAAAAAATATGTGTGCATGTTCTATTCGCTGTCCGAGTGCTGAGAAGAGTATCTGCCTTATAGTAGCGACTCAGTAACTAAATATGAAATACATGTGTTTAATAACTACTCTAACATAAGTTGTAGAAAACCTATTTATTTCAGGGATTTGGGAATTTGAAGCATTAAAGAGAATGGCTATGTGAATACATTAATATTTAAAATTGAGTGATGAGGCTGGGATGATGTAAAGTGATTAATCTACATAATGTAAAACTACAGCAACTACTCAGCTTCAGTTATAATATTAATAAATTAAACAGTGTTAATTTGTAATCCAATACATATGATCAGTAACATCAGGTGGATCAGGATTTAGATACTTGAACCACCACTAACTACTTGGAAAACTGAAGACAAGTTAATTAACCTTAAGATGCCTCAATTTTCTTACCTGAACAATGAAAATAATAACAACATGTTGTTATGAAATGTTATAATTTTCGCTTTACCAAGGACATAGACTTTTTCTTTCTGATAAAAAATTTATTTGTGGTAAGACTTTTTACATATTAAAATATTTACTTTCTCTGTTTGTAACATATAATTCCTTCTCTGCTTTTCATTATGATACTTTATATGAAAGATATATCGTTTATATTCAGATTTCTCAGTTACAAATATATCCCTCCATTTAACCAACTCATTTGTCTTTAATAAAGTTTCACTTTTATTCTCATATGTACATATTTACTCCTCTATGTACACGTTTATTATCATTTAATATTGTATATTTTATTGCTATTTACAGTGTGAAATTATTTATATAATAAAAAGCTACATATGAAATATTTGTGTATGCCTTTATTGCTGCTAGGGATTGAGCCCAGGGCCTTGCCCATGCTAAACACTTATTCTACCACTGAGCCAAGTTTCTACCCTCTACATTTCTGCATTTTTTAGATATAGTCCTGCTATATAATTCAGGCTGATGTTGAACTCACTATGTAGCCCATGCTGGGCTCAAACTCTTGGAAAACCTCCTGCCTCAGCCTTCTGAGTGCTGAGATTACAGACATGCATGACTGCGCCTGGCTTGAGTAGAATATTTTTATCCTTTTCAAGAAATGTATGTTTTTCTTGTAATGGATATAATTTCAAAAGAATGTTAAATTCCAGAAATAGTATGAACAAAATTGTGTGCACTCCAGGTGTTAATATGAATCCTTTCAGATCATGCCATTTATGTTATGGAATTTACTCTGTATGTAAACTTGAGATAAGTATGTTTTATCCTTTTAATCTAAGAATATTTATATTTTAGTTAACTATGATATTACATAAAGGATTGATGTTAATTCTTTTTACTTATGCTTTGCTGGAATCTTTCAAGATAACCATATAGTTTTGCTTTATTTCACCTTGGTGTGATGAACTACATTAGTAGAAGTTTCAAAATTTGAAAATACATACCTTACTGAAATAAATCATATGGGTTCACAATGTATTTTCTTTAACTATAGTTGCTATGATTGAGTTGATAATATTTTATTCAGCCTGTGTATTTTTCTGTGAACATAAGATTAAACAAAAAATATATGTTGTGCTTTATTTCAACTCAACTCCAAATTAATTTTAAAAGGGCTCATTGTCTTTTGTGGTTTATAGAAACATAAATTGATGAGAAAATTGTTTCATAATGACTTAGGATAAATCACTTCCTGTAAATTTTAGAGTGGCACTCCATTTTAATGTAGTTATTTTCTCTGGAAACCAATTTATACACTTAAGATTTCTACTTCTTGACTATATTTGTATGAGAGAAAATTTTCCTACAATATCTATTTCATGAAGACATTTTATAAACACAATCTTAAACAGTTCTTTATCATAATTTCACATTGTCTATTACAGTCAACTTTTAAAAAAATTATAAATTTGTATGTATGTATTAGTCAGCTTTCCCATCACTGGGACAAAATCCTCAACACCCATACATTAAAAGAGAGCTTTTTTTTGGCTCAGTTTCAATAAGTTCAGTCCATGGTTGGCAAAGTCCAGGGCAGAAGCAGCATGGTGGAAGGGGCTGATGGAGAAAATTGTTCACAGTACAGTGGTCAGGAAGCAGAGAGAGATGGGAGGAGTCAAGGACAAGAATATATCCTTCCAGGTAACCCCTCTATGATCCATCTAGTCTGACCAGGCCCTATCTCCACAATACATACAGCTACTAAATTTATCAATGGGTGAACCCACTGATGAGTAAAGTTTCCTCAAGATCCAGTTAGCTTCACAATTCTAAGCAACAGAGACATGGCTGGGGGTATCACAATCCCCAACTTGAAACTATACTACAAAGCTACTGTGATAAAATCAGCATGGTACTGGCAAAGGAACAGACCTGAGGATCAGTGGAATAGATTAGAAGATCCAGAAACAACTCCAGACATGCTCAGCCACCTCATCTTTGACAAAGGAGCCAACCACCATCACTGGAGGAAAGATAGCCTATTTAATAAATGGTGTTGGGAAAACTGGATCTCAACCTGCCAAAGATTAAAACTAGACCCATACCTATCACCATGAACTAAACTAAGACTGAAGTGGATTAAAGGTATAAATATTAAGACAGAAACTCTAAACTTGCTAGAAGGTAAGTTAGGTAGACCGCTTGAAGACATTGGCATAGGAAAAGACTTCATGAACAAAACCTCAGCATCACGGGAACTAGCAGAAGAATCAGCAACTGGGATCTCATTTTATTAAAAAGCTTCTTCACTGCAAAAGAAACCACCAACAGAGCTAACTGACAACCTACTATATGGGAAAAAAATTTTAGCAGCTGTACCTCAGACAAAGGTCTACTATCTAGAATATATCAAGAATTGAAAAAAAAATCAGACCCCCCAAATTCAAAGACTCAATTCAAAAATGGGCATCTGAAATGAACAGACATCTCTCAGACAAAGAAGTAAAAGCATCAAACAAATACATGCAAATATGTTCAACATCACTAGTCATTCGAGAGATGCAAATGAAAACAACCCTGAGATTCCACCTCACCCCAGAAAGAATGGCTGCTATCAGGAAATCAACCAGTAACAAATGCTGGCAGGGGTGTGGGGAGAAAGGAACCCTTCTTCATTGTTGGTGGGAGTCCAGGATGGTGCAACCACTGTGGAAGTCAATATGGAGATACCTCAAAGAACTAGGACTAGAGGTTCCATATGACCCAGCTATTCCCCTGCTGGGGATCTTCCCAAAAGAATTAAAAGAATCATACCACAGTGATATATGTGCACTCATGTTCATAGTGGCACAGTTTGTAATAGCTAAAGCTTGGAAGCGGCCCAAGTGCCCATCAACTGGAAACTGGATAAAGAAAATGTGTTTTTTTTTTATAAAATGGAGTACTACTCAGCCATAAAAAACAAAAAACTAGAGTCATTTATAGCTAAATGGATGCATATCGAGGCCATGCTCTTAAGTGAAATAAATAGGACACACATGTGTAAATACAGAATAGTTTTACTAGTGTGAGAAACTGATAGTGTAATCAAGGGTTAAAATGATTAAAATGAATAATTGATAATTTGAAATAGGCAAAAAGGTCCAAAGACAAAGGAGTGAAGGGAGGGGAAAGGGAAAAGAAAAGAGGGAAAGCAAAAACTATGAGAAAAGAAAAAAAATGGAAATGAAATCTATGTAAATCAGGAAGGGCGGAGGGGTTGATGGGTGCACAGGTAATGGGGGAAAAATAAGAACCAAGATACATCATGTACAGGTACAAACACCCAATGATAAATGTAAATGAATTGTATATCTAAATTGTACCAATAAATTTTTTTTAAAAAAGATCCAGTTAGCTTCAAAACCTATGAGATATTGGTGGGACATTTAGATGTAAGTCATAACTTTCCAACCACAGCCTCCAAAATGTTCGTGTCCATCTCATTATGAAAAATTCTTTTAGAGTACCTCTAAGAGTTGTCAAATTTGTAACAGTTCCAGCTTTGCTGGAAAATCCAAGTCCAAATCTTCCCTGAGAATCCAGGCAAACTCTTATCTATGAGCACTTGAAAAACTCAAAGTAAAATATTTCCAACATGCATTTGCAGAGTAAACATTCCCATTCCAAAAGGGAGAAATCAAAGGATATTAAAGAAGGTCAGAGCAAGATTAAATCTCACAGGGCAAATATGAACTCTTATACCTCCATATCTACTATCCAGGGCAGGTTGTGATGAGATGTGAACTTGAAGGGGATTGAGTAGCCCTGGATCTATGGTCTTGCTGCTTGGAGCCTACATTGCCTCTCACATTGGCTAGCTCTGCTCACTGTTGGGAGATTCCCACATTAGTGACATCTCCAACATCCTGGGTTTTCCATTGTACCTCAGACTTCGCTCTCACAGCTTTACACATCACCCTCTCAGAGGCATGTTACTTGGGCTCCCAGGCCTTCCTTTGAAATCTGAGGCAAAGCTTCTATGTCTCTCAACCTCTTACACTCTTCATGTCTGAAAAAAAGGACTGCATGAATGACCCAAAATTTGACTGCCAATTTGAGCAGTAGCCAGACCTCAGTGGAACATGGCTGCAGAGCCTTCTGAGTGCTTTGATAGCTCAAATCAAGAAAACAAATCCCATAAAACCAATTCTCTAGGTTATCCTTTTGGATCAAGAGACCCAGGTACTCTTTTGTCAAATGAAAGGTTTATATTTTGTTCTTTTAACACTTCATGGGGTCTGGCCAATTCCTGAGATGCCTCCAAGCTATCTTGAGTATTAGCCTGATGCAAACTACTTGGCTTCATTTTAATGTTAATCTTTTCAGCAAGCATACCCTCCTTTGCTCCAATTTACACATTCTTCTTATCATTTTGTTATAGCATTTGGTGACAGATGACCTAAAAGGTAAAGTATTTGTCCACTTCCAGCACACTGGTCCAGAATATGAAAGTGAGTAAGTTACAGGATGTTGTAGAAAGAAAGAAGAAAGGAAGCAAGGAGGGAGGGAGGGAGATACTACAAATGAGAGATAGTATAGGGTAGAGAAATAGAGGAAAAGAGAAAGGGAAGAAAGGTCCTTCTATGCAAAAAAGAGAAAAAAGGAATACATACACATATTAGTATGTTCGGGCTACAATAACAAACTGCCATAGTCTTGGTAGTTTATAAATACAAAAAGTTTATTTCTCACAGTTTTGGAGGATGAGAGGTCTACTATCAAGTCATCAGCAGATTTGGTACCTAGTGAGGATCCTCCTCCTGATTCACAGACAGTACTTTCTTTCTGTGTCCTCACATACTGGAAGGGGCAAGGCAGACTTTTGGAGCATGTTTTCTATGGATTCCTCCTTCATGACCTCATCACTTCCCTAAGTCTCCACTCCTTAATGCCATTACTATGACTAATGAACACATTAGGAATTCAATATCAGAATTTGAGGAGATACAGACATTCAGACCAGAACTAACTCATGTATCTCTAACACATAGCAAAGCTGAAATTTTCAAAATTAAGTATTGTGAAGGCCCTCTATCATGTGGGTAAGAAAGTCTCTTAAGTCCAAATTGGTCTCATTGTGAGGTTATCCTTTCTGATTATCACATACCTTCTAGGAAATTTTCCTTCTATATGATCTTCTTGGGACCACATCTGGAGTACATTGTAAAATTCCTGGCTCACAGCTCTCAGCTCACTGCTTGATAATGAAAGATGGGGCCAGAAGATCTTTTAAATCTCAAACTATCAGAGAATTTGAAAAAGTTTGATCTATTTGTTTCAGGACTGTTTCATGTACTGGTAATCACACATGAAGAAGTATTTCAAAATTCCTCGTACATATAATTCTCAAGACTGATTTTGCATCCTGATATATAACTCTCTCTCTCTCTCCCTCCTTCCCTCTTTCCCGCCATCCCCTCCCTTCCTCTGTCATCCCCTCCAACCCTCCCTCCATTTCATTCATGGTAGTTTTCTTAAAACTATCTTTTAAATGGGTGGGACAGCCATCCCTTTAACCTGATCATTATCCACATTCCCTAAAATATGTTACTAAAATCTTATCCTCTCAACAGCTTTTCCATTATAATTTCTTAAAATATGGGGCTTGGTAAAACTTGGATCTTTCTAAACCTAGAAACCCTCCAATTCCTAAGTTTTTCCTACTTTCTTTGATTTTTCCTTGACAACTCTTTCTGAATCCATCACTTGTATTATCTTGAACTTTTGTGAGTATAAACACTAATATGCATTACTTAGTTTCCATTTTTCAACCTTGTCTTCTATGATTGTTGGCTAAATATACATAGAAGATACCTTCTAAGGGACTGCAATGAACATGAGTATTTTAGGTTTTTATTAACACAGCACTCCATCTCAAGGTCTCATTCACTGTATTAAATTATGAAATGCTAAGAAATAAGTTTAACATATTTGCTAACATAAAATTCAATGCAGATGTTGTTGATCGAATGACTATTCTCCTGGTAAAGATTCAGGTTCACAGAGAAGTTTTTTTTTTTTTTTTTTTTTGTACTGGGGATCAAATATGGGACTTTGCACTTGTGAGACAGGTGGCAGAAACACTGAGCTAAGTCCCCAGCCCCTAGATTCAAGATCTGTATCTAGGTTCCTTGTGCTGATTTGTACTGTAAAAAAAAATTATCTTTGAAGTAATAAATCCACTTTAATGCTCCTTCTGTCATTGTATCTGATGTTTTCTGTTCTCTTCTGGCTTGTCACTGACATTTTTCTTGTTTTATCTTATTAAATAAAAACCTTTGATGTTTTTGTTTCAATTAATTTTCTCTTGTTTTCATTGTAGAGGTTATCTTTAACATTGAAATACATAACAGAACTTACTTACCTGTACTCATTAATTTTAGCAGTAAAACTATACATGTTATGTACAATTTGATGAGATACATAGTGTGCTTCTTACCAATCCATCATTCTTAACAATTTCCATTTATTTACTCCAAAAGTTTATATTTAAATTTCACTTATTGTTACAGGAGTATTTTTTAAAGTATGGCTTTTGCTTTAAGATATATTTTTTAGAAAAGTTTTAGGTTTCATTACTAAATTACTTAGACCTAAGTTTACATTTCCACTGGTTTCAGTGTTCATAGTAGATCTTTTCACCTACAAACAAGTCACGTTGAGTATTTCATTTCATCTTCTGAGGAAACTAGTGCAAATTCTCAAATTATGACAGTTTGTGCTAAGGACCATTATTATAGGAATTATGTAGGTGACATTCTTCTTCTACAAAAAAAATTGCCGTTGTTGTTAAGTTTCCATAGGTGCAACTTTGGCAAAGTGTATAATTTGTTGTTCACAGAAACTTCCCTCTCAGCTTCTCGCTACTCCAGTGTTTGAAGAAAAATAAAAAGACAAAAAAGTCTGAATTTTTTTCTTTGTTGCTTATGTTTTGGGGTTATAGCCTAGAAATCACAGCCCAGAACCTCATTAAAGAGATTTTCTTCTAAGACTTTTACAGTTCCAGATGTTGTTTTTATGTCTTTAGTACATTTAGTGTTGATTTTTACATGGTGTGATATAAGAGTCAAGTTTTCTACATTTCAATTCCTAGACCATTTATTAAAAGTCTGCTTTTAATTATTAAGATTAATTATTGAGATTTTAGCAGACACAATATTTCCCAGGTTCATCAATTGGAAGAATTAGCATTATTGAAATGTTCATACTGTACAAAGAAAATAAAATCAACTCTAAATACCTGTCATCCCAGAGAATGTCTGCTGATAGGAATTTAAATGTTTAATGGCTATCTGAATGCAATGGCGAATGCAAGTGCTCCTACTTTTATTAAAGTCTTCATTGCAATCAGGAAAGAGTACATTTGACTTGAGATAAAACAAAGAAAGAGAATATATTATTCAGATTAAAAGAATAGATTGAGTTCAGGAGATTTTTTATGTTCTTCTGACCTTAAAAACAGAATAATATTTACTGGTTGTTTGACTGTAATTGCACTCTGGGTGTGTTTTATTTTTCAGAATGTATTTACAATTTGAATCTTCATATGGCACTTGTTTCTGCTCTGAGCTCTATAGCATATTAGCATTTTGAGCTCAAGTACAATATTTAACGTTTCTTGTTTCTTTTATATGTCAAAAGGTTAAAAAACCTTGCCTTAGGTATCGAACAGAGTTACTGTGAGCGTGAGTGTAAAAAATAAGTGTAAAAGTTAGTGCTTTATGTATTACAAAATATTATGTAAGTGTAAGTGTAAAGGATTGTCACCAAACAGGAAAATACTAGAAATACTTGAAAACTACGTGTGACTTTTGTGATGGCCTTGGTGATTCATCTTGTCTGAGATGCAAGACATATTATAAAATCAGAGGATATCCAGGATGTTCAAAGTCCTCCAAACATAACCTATTTGAAGTAGAATAGTGATGAGAGCTGAAAAATATCAATGCACTAGAGATGCTAGGTCATTTATAACTGCTTTATATTTTATGTCTTGTATAAAAAGTTGGGGATGGAACTTATTTCATACAGATGGAAAATCTAAGCAGATCAAAGATCTGGAGGATATCTAAATTTAGAATAATTTTATTTTATGTTGAGAGAGTGAATAAGGAAGATTTTCCTTCTAACATGGTGCCACTTACGAAGACAGATACAAAGAAATCTGGGTCAAAGAAAGTGATCAAACAATAGTGGCATATAGGGTGCAGCAGTGTTATCTTTGGATACTCTAGTCTCAGCCAGTGATTAAATTTTTATAGTTCTAGGACTGTGGGTCAGTTATTAAATGAGATCAGATTTTCTTCCTTCAAAGGGTGCAGCTCTTTTATCAATCCTTTTTGCCTCTTGCAATAAAGTTAAATGCACAGAACTTAATCTCCATTCAAGGAAGGTTTTGTAATAGAAGACACATAAATTTAATGCTATGACCAGGCAATGTGAAAACTCATTATACATAATATCACATTAAATCTTCATGAAAATCCTGGAAGGTAGCTATTGCTATTTCCCTTTCATCTATGAGTTTACTGAGTTTCAAAGGTGTTCAATAATTTTTCCAGTGTTATGCATTAAGTTACACAGCTAGAATGTATATACTCATGTCTACCTGATGCAAAAATATTATATTTCTGCAGCTGAGACACACCAATGGAAAGATGAGAACTTCTTCAAGATATTTTTGTACTGTGAAAATGAAATGTTAACCATTGTCTATGTGGTATTTTTCAGATGACATGGCTATGCTTCTGAACACATTAATGAATTATAATTACCACTTCCAAAATGAGACCATTAAAAACAAAGATACCAAATGGATTTCATCTTCAGCTCCAGTTCTGATGACTTAGCTATCACTGCTTGAAACACTGTGTTAGGAAAGACTCTGACCTCAGAAGGAAAGAGTGCTGTGGTCAACTACCAATGACTAATGGGATTAGGGTCAAGTTTCTGCCATCAAGAAAGTAGACTTTCATTATTTTGATTTCAGTGAAATTAAAATCAGCTGTTAATAGTCCTCTTGAGAAGAGACAAACATTCAACATTTTCATTTCTTATATTTCATTTTGAAATCAAGTTAATGGGTTATTATCCTAAGAGATTGTAGGAGCACTGTATTCATGGTTAAGAAAAGAAAGAAGCATTGAGGATAATGGTGGGAAAATCCAGGCATTTAATCAAGAGATTCTCATTTCATGATGTGTCCAGAGCAGCATTGTTTAAAAGCACCAAAAGTTAACCAAAAAGATATCTTGGTTAGTATCTCTATTGGTTAATTTGTGTTGTTTAGTTATTATATAGGTACCGAAAGTCTCATAAAAATGAAAATCGGTGTATTAATTCTAATTTGCTTCTGTTTAAGCAGTGAAATTGCTTTATAGTCTTTGCTAGGATCAAAAGGAATTAATCTGAAGAGTAGTGGCTTGCTAAAGTAAAATTGGCAAAACTATGCCTACATTTCACATTCAAGAAGTAGGTCAAGATATTAGGAAATCTAGTCTAGGCAGAAATGATAACAAAATAGAGTTTGAACAACGTTACATAGTTCCTAACAGTGAGCATTTTTTCAGTGGCAGTCCAGAAGAAATAAGGTCAGGTGGCTTACAATGAAAGTAGATAATAGTTATGGGGGCAGTAGCATAAAGTCAAATATCCAAAGAAGACCCCAGAAAGGACCAGTAGTCAAACATAAGTAACACCAGGCCCTATTGATTGTCAGTTTAGTGAACTTCTCCATTGCAGGAACAAACTACCAGATGTCCACAACTTGCTGGAGAAAGGATTTACTTTGACTTATAATTTCAGAGGGTCCAGTCCATGGTTGGCCAGGTCAAGGGCAGAAATGGCACGGAATGCTGTAAGCTACACAACACATAGGAAGCAGGAAGGAAAAGAGAGTGGAAGAGCCAAAGGGAGAGATACTATAATATGCTCTTAATGACACCCTCCTCCACCCAAGGCCCCGCCTTCCAACAGCACATTCAAGTATGAGCTCAATGAGTCAATTCACTGCTAAGTACAGTGCCCCATAATCCAATCACTTTCTGCAAGCCCCATTTCTAAACACATGAGAATTTTCCAGGGCATTTTCCATTTAAGTTCTTCTTAACATTGAGGCCTATCGAAGGAACTATTCTCTATTTAGCCAGGTTTGTCCACTTACTACGTGTTGCTTTATTCAAATGATTGGAATAATATTTTCCATTAGTTGATAGATTTGAATGGATATAATGTGCTTGGCATTCATACTAGCAGACTCTACATTGTAAATCTTAATTTGCTGCTTGTCTTGATTTCCTAAAACTAATAAAAGGTATACATTTAATATTTATTTTTTCAACAAAATTATTGAAATAACTCATGTAAGCAAAATTAAACTTGATGTGATTTCCAATGGGAAATAAGAATATGAAATGAGTTCCCTTTCACTAATATAATTTTGCCCTTAGACACTATTCTGTTGAACCAGTAACAACTCTAATATCATCACAAAATTTAATTAGCCAAATAGTAAACAACTTTACAATATTTTTAAGATGCTCCTTTAGGATGGGGAACATATTTAGAGAAGTTAATAGATAAAAAATGGGCATTGGAGGACTCTGGTAGAGATTGTGCTAAATTCTAATAGATTGGTAATAAAGAAAAAAAAATCTAAGCCAAGCAAACTGCAGAATTAGAGAAATTTAATGTGTAACAGGGAATGTAGTAATTCTATTGACAAGGCCCATCAGCAGACAGCTAGGATCCCAATGGTAGAGAAGAGAAGTAATAACATATGGCTTCAAATTAGAATAAATAATGTTTATATGTCATTTTAGTATTCCAAAATCTATTTTCAAAATGTTTTATTTTATGAATAATGATGTATAAAGTACTCAAAGTTGTACAAAATAAAATGTTAAAATGTCAATAAAACTTGAAAATTTTCAGTGTAAAATGTGAGCCAAGTTGGTCATAGATAAATACATATACTATGAACTCATGGATAAACCGATTCATTTTAACTTCCTGTGGATGATCTAGCACAGTGCACGATCTTTTAAAACGCTCATAATCTTTGACACAATAGTTCTACCTCAGGTAATTGGCCTAGAGAAACACACTAAGACACAATGAAAGATTTATGCATACAATTTTTCATTGAAGAATTATGTACAAGAGAAAAATTAAAAGGACTTAACTAACTGAATGCTAGATCATCATAAATTAATACCATAAGTATGTCATCATTAAATGTTAGAAAATGTTTTTAAACTGTTATGAAAATTATTTTCATAAATGTTTTTAAACTGTTATGAAAATTATTTTCATAAAAGTTTAAGTAAAATTTAAAAGAAAATTCTATATTTAGAATTAATTCAATTGAGTAAAAAAATTAAGAGGAAAATTCACTATCAATACCAATTAAGCCAAAATGAAATCCATAGATGTAATTTTTAATTTTATCTGCATTCCATATTTACCAAGATCATGTATTATTTCACGACTAATTATTACAATGTGTAATTTAATATGTAGTATTATATTTGACTAAAAAGAGATTACACAGGTGCTATAGACTAAAAGTGTCCCTCCATTATTCACATTAAAATCTAATACACAAGGTCATGATATTTGGAAAGTGCTTACATTATAAGGATGGAACTATCATGAGTGAGATTAGTTTCTCACAAAAGAGTCAGCAGAACACTCGTTTACCTCATCCCTCACGCAAGGATAATGCAAGAACATATAAATCAGGAAGCTCTCTTTAGACGCCGAATGTGATAGCATCTTGTTGGACTTCCCAGCCTCCAAAACTTATGAGATAGGTTTCTGCTGCTGACAAGCCACACAGTCTGTCATGTTCTGTGGTAGCAGTCTTAATGAACCAAAACAGGTATTGATACAGAGAAATAAAGGAACTGTTGCGTTAAATACCTAAAAATGTGGAAGTTGCTTCAGAACCCTGTAATGGGTAAATGGTAGAAGAGATTTTAATGCACAATTTAGAAAGAGTTCACATAGCTATCAGTGAATTTTTATAGGTAATCCTGGTGAGGACCTAGAAAGAATAGAGGAAAACTGTAGAAGCCTAAATTTTCTTAGAGACCTAAATAACACTGGATAGAAAGTTGGTAAAAACTTGAAAACTAAGGACTATTCTGATGAAATCTCAGACAGAAATGGGGAACAAACACATTATTGAAGAACGGAAGAAAGAACATGCTGGTTTAAAAAAAAAAGTGGCGAAGAACTAAGTCTTGTTTGTGTTCTAGTGTTTTGTGGAAGGTAGAAATTGCTAGCAGTGAACTTGGATATTTACATAAAGCAACTTCTAAACAAGATATTGAAAATGCTGTCTGTTTAGAGGAAAAGCTAAGAGAAGAAAAAGACTTAGAGCCCACCACTCCCGGCCCAGAGGAAGGGCCTTCCAGGCCACCATCCATCCCACAAATCCCGGCCCAGAGGTAGGGGCTTCTGAGCCACCATCCCACTGCTCTTGGTGCAGAGGAAGGGGCTTCTCAGCCACCATCCTTCCCACTGTTCCCAGAACCTGTCCCACCACTCCCAGCTCAGAGGAGGTGAGCCACATGGGCTCAAACAGCACCCCCCCAGTCAAAATGAGAAGACACGTAAATAAGTCTCAAAACCAGACTTCCAGATCACCTACAGTAACCTCAAAGGGAAAGGAGATGGAACACTCTGATATTCAACCACCTGGATGCACTGAACTGGCAAAAAAGAGGATATGGAAAAAATGAAATCAGAAATAATTTCTCAGATAACAGGAGAGATTGTGCTCCTAGTGCAAGACATGATTAATAAATCTAGAGAGGAGCTCAGGAACATGATGGAATCCCAACATAAGAAACAAATG
>NW_004624808.1:3311339-3329406 GCF_000247695.1 Heterocephalus glaber
AAATAGGAAGAAAAGGTCCAAAGGGGTAGGGGAAGTGGGAGGAGCAGGGGAAAGGAAAGAAGGGAAAGGAAAAATGATGAGAAATGGAAACAATGGAAATGAAGTCTTTGTAAATAGGGAAGGGTGGAGGGCGTGAAGGGAGGGCTAGGAATGGGGATAAAATAAGAACCAAGATGCATCATGTACAGGTACAAGTTCCCAAAGAGAAATGTAAATGTGTTGTATACCTAAAATATACCAATAAAAGAATTTAGGAAAAAAAGAAAAAGAAAAAGACTTAGAGCTCAGATTGTTAAGCAAAATGGAAGCATAATTTACAGATTTAGAAAATTATTAGGCTGCACATATTTTTAAAAAGGAGGACACTTAGACCTTTGATATGAAAATGAGTAATGACCACCAAGACAGTGCAGGGTTCATTGGAGATGCCATTTTCATCACAGACTCAAAATGCAAGTGCCCCTTGGCATCGGAGTTTCTGAGAAGGGGGTAGTGACCCCTCAGGACATCAGAGTGCACTACTCAGTGCCACCTTGTAGTGGGTTCTCTTTGTTTGAGGAAGATGCATGTTTGGTAGACTTCTGAGTAGTCCAGGTCATGGTAGCCATTGCCACTAGAGGATGCTGGCAGAAAACTCCAGCATTGCTACCGTGTCTTAGGAGATACTTCTACTTCCTAACTAGGTTCCAAAGGACCTACCTCAAGAGAAGCAAGGAGATACTCCAGGCATAGAGCCACTGAGAGCCATTCCACAACCAGGAGATGATGCTGCCACTCTAGGTTAAACTGCAAAGCAGAACATCAAGACAGAAAAAATTCTTTAGCCTTTATGTCCAATAAAAGTTATCCACCAGGCTTTGGAACTACTTGGGAACTGACATTCCTTTCTCTCATCCCATTTCTCCCTTTTGGAAGGGGAATGTTTACTCCATGCCTGTTCTATCATTGTATTTTGGAAATACATACATTGTTTGGTTTCTTCCATGTGAGGGCAGAGGAAGACATCGATTCTACCACCATGGTGATCTTGGATCTGTGAGAAACACATTTATGAGCCACCCAAGCTGTGGTATCAGGGGTGTAGTAGCCCAAACCGATTAAGTCATTATTTAACATTATTTTAACATTATTTCTACTTTATAAATGCAAGCACAGAGATGCACAGCAATTGCATTGCCCAAAGTTACAGACTCTGTAATTGGCAGAACTAGAATTAAAGTGCATCTTTTGTGATTCCACATCCTATACCCTTTCTTCTGTCCCATAGTGCTTTTTTCCAGTAAGGGAATATGAAGTAGGCAAGTTATGGCAGTAAATTACCAGAGGAGTAGTTTAATACAATGCCGTGCACCAAACTATCCATGAGCTTACCCCATAATTCAATGGCTTTGCCTCAATAAAACTTTGGTTTCCAGTTCACCATCATATTTGATCTTCTTGGGAAAATTACGGTATCTATAGTGTGTGAGTTAAATAAAAGAATTCCTAGTTTTCCCAGGGCATCCTTCTTTTTTCCAAATACTACAACTGGCTCAGTTCTTTTGCATGGTTGGGGTATTTTTCCCAAAGGAAGTGCATCAAAATGCCTAGCAAAATCTTTTAGAATTGGTCTATTTCTTCAAATCCTGGAGAGGTGCAATACCTTGCCTTCCTAATAGTAAAAGTTACTTGGCACATTAAGTGCCTTCAAGTGTGTTTTAAACCATCTTTATGATATAAGCTTGTTGAGAGCACTAAAAAAACACAACCTGTGAATTATTTAGAACCCCTAAAGAAATGGTCCAAGCACTAAATTTGCAGAGGATGGGATGATTTTCAGATTTAAGACTTCAGGATGCGTGGAGGTGGTTACAAAGCATAAGCCTCAGAACTCATGCAGTTCTGATTCTGGTCTTATTTTCTGGAAATGTATTGCCTCTCAGTTAATGTTAGGGCCTGAAGAAACTAACATCGCAAATCCTGCCATTCACATAGATGAGACCAATTTAGGCCATCTGCCAACCTCTAAAGAAATCGCTGTGACCAGCAGGATGCACTGAGCTAATTCGCTTAAGCCAGCCACCTCAGCCTGGCTCTCTTGTCCTCAGCAACCTCTGCTTACTGGTTATTCCCACCATGTAACCACCCACAAATGGAGAAAGATAATTTAAACCAAATATTTCAGTAAATTATGACTTAGGGCAGACTAACGAAGTTGCCCAAGAACTGAATATGTTTTTTTCTGTATTTGACCTAAATTAGATGTAGACGTCTAGTTCTCAAATTAACCTAAGAGGTTTGAGTTAATTCAATCTCTAAACAAGTCAAAGCAGTAAAGTAATAGATTGTATCTTTATTTCCTTGAAAAAATATCCAAGTATCTTGTGTATGCAATAAGTCCAAACTCGAGACTCTTTGGAGAGGTCAAGTGGGAGGCATTAGAAGCATATGGATGTTCAGGCATGGTTTCAAGACAGCTGAGATCTATGCGTTTTTAAATTCCTTCTCTCAGTGATCTGTCTTCCATTTTCTCCACTTCAGTGTGTGTTCACTTACCTGTCACAAAGCCTGCTATTACATGTCCTCCTCGGAATTATAATATCAGGTAATTAAGTTTCACAATGTCCTAAGAAAATTTATAAACAAATGAAAGGAAATGTGTCCTATTAGAAAGCCAGGAAATAAGCATCTTCTCAATGGAGTTCCTAAAGCTTATATTCTTCATTTAATGAAATCAATCTCTCCTTAACATGTAGAGTAGAAATTTACATCTATAAATTTATATTTTAGAAAGTATGATTTTTAGATGCTCCTGAGACATAGATGAAATGGTATGTCTGTAGGGATTTCAAAAGGTGCCAAATGGTAGGTTATCAAGGGGATTCAGTGGGAAATGATGATGGATTTCATTCACCAGCTAAAGGATTTCTACAATCAGTAAAGAGAAAGTTCAAAGAATAAATTTAGAAAAATCAGGGGCCAATGTTAACCAATATACTTAGAGTTTGCATCTTATTGCATAAAGCATTTAAATTTTTGTGCATAATGTCTGCTGCATCCAATGATAGTTGTGTTCTTGAATTCTACATTTCCTAAAGCTAGACCCGGGGAAAGGGGGGCACTAATTGCTTGGGCAAAGAAACAGTTTACAGTACAGTTACCACAAACACTTACTTTTAACATTAAGGGACGTATCACCATATCTTTTTCCTGCCTTTTTCTTTTGAAAATACATTAGAGGAAAATGCATGTCTCGTAAGTCCTTCCATTCAGCACAAGACAGACCCTTTAGAATGAATTTACCATATTCCCAGGGACTGTGCTCCGCTTCCAGATACCAGCATTTCAACAGACATGTACATGGTATGTGTTCAAGACCAGGTATTTTAACATGCAGTGAATGTACAAGCATGTCTTTGGAAGACTCAGTTTAAGAGAGCAAGCTTCTGAAACAAGTGAATATTGCAGATTTTACCACTCCAGATAGATATTCTGGAATACAGAAGCTCCTAGAAACACATTGTTCCTTGCCTTTTCAAGGAAATATACAGAGGTTGCATTTCAGCTCATCTTAAAGAATGTGTAAGAACTTGCCACACTGAGAAAAGTTAGAAAAAAAAAAGGAAATCCAGTCAGAAGGATCATATTACACAAGGGCAACTACACCCCCAAAGTTAATAATACCCATAGAAATTTTCTAGGAACTCCTGATATCCTTACATTGCAGATGTGCTATATGCAGACTGAAAAGGAGATGTGACCTGCCCTATCTTGCAAAGTGAAATGAGGCTCTCAAATAAGTACTCTTGACAGTTTATACTCCCTTGCCTTGTGTAAACAGAATATGTCATGGGAAATTTTTAGAACATGTTCCAGTCTCACTCCCTTGTACTTGAGCAGATAGATACTGATCCAGATTGGATGAACTGCCCCATACTCAGATGCACTAATGCACTTAAAATTAGAGACCAATGGAAACACATAGACAAACACAGGAGTTTTCCTTCCCTGGTCCTTTCCTTAAGGACTTCTTGCATTGTCAGAGCCCTCTGGAGAGCTAGCTCCTTGAGGTCATACACTCTGATTTAAACATTTACTCATGGAGTGATGAAGCTACCTTTAGAGTGTGGAATGATTAAAACAAAGCAGAAGAGATAGCAGATAAAACTAAGGTAGCAGAACTATCACCAAATGTGTAAAACAATTGCCTTTTGTGTGCTATAATAATGAAATAAAACATTAAAATCAACAATAACAGCTAAGTAAAATGTATTTTTTACCTAACAGGGAAAACTGGCATACTGTATGCCTCAATACAGATTCTTGAATAAGAGCAGGCATGATTTAGGAATGGTTTAGGAGCACTGATTTTTAGTCCAATTTTGTCATTTTCCATCAGTAACATCCTAGATAATCTTCGTGAATCTCCTTTTCCCATCAGCAGGCCAATATAAATAACAATGGAGAGTGTGTATGAAAATGAAATAATATAGTAATACAAGTGGAACTATTTTGAAAAATTACAAAACTTTACATTGATTCAAGTTATTACTATTCAGACTCATTTTTTAAAATAGTGTACTTACAATATTAAGAAACATTTCCTTATGTCTGATCTATATTCCTTTCATTTTCACTTAAATATTATTGTCTTGCTAGTGAGATAATTGAAGTTCTATGGCTGTCATTGGAAGATATATTTTGAAATACACTTATGAAAAATAGGTGTTGCAGTAGTTCATGGGAAAATAAAAGGCATACTATCAGGTCATCTAGAAATGTGTATTTGTGTGTTGAATTTGACCCTACAATGCATCATGGTTAAACTCATGTTGCCTCTTTCATTCATCTGAAAAATAAATTGAGCTATTAGGGGAAAAAACGCTGCCTCTCTGTAAGATTGGAAGATAATATCTCATATATATATAAGGAAAAGAGGGAAAGGAAAAACTATGAGAAAAGAAAAAAAATGGAAATGAAATCTATGTAAATAGGGAAGGGCGGAGGGGGTGAAGGGTGCACAGGTAATGGGGAAAAAAAAATAAGAACCAAGATATATCACGTACAGGTACAAACACCCAGTGATAAATGTAAATCAATTGTATACCTAAAATGTACCAATAAAAGAACTAAAAAAAAAAGTTACAAAGCACTTTCATATCCACTATCACATTGATTGCCTGAATAACCTTGTACACTGGTAGGAAACTTCCCACACAGAGTACCTTTGTACTTTGACTTCTCTTAGTGCTCTAGATGCTCAGAGTTAAAGTTACTTGGTCAGATCATCAAGCCACGCAGGAGTAGAGCTGAGTCTAAGCCCTAGGCCTCTGGCTTCATTCCCTGATGTGCTTTCTCCTGGGCCATGGTGCTCATTAACCAGTACAACTGGAGGTAAGAGCCAGTATCATGTCTAAGTGAGTGCTACCCACCTTCCCCAACATTTCTGCTCTTCAACTTTTTGGAATTTGGGAACTCAATAATTCTTTAGGAAGAAAGCTTACCATGAAGCCCTGAAAAATTCATTTATGGGGCTATATGGGAGCATACTTGATTAAGATTTTTTAATAGCTTAAGCAAACATCAAAAGTAGTGTTCAAAAGGCAACACTTTGAAGCTGCCTATACTGTTTTATTCTATTCACCATTAGTGCCTATAAATATGATATCAAATGCATATTATTAGCATGTATTAAAGGATGCTTACAATGAGTCACATGAAGCTGATTAACCATGTTCTGGTGACTCATTTGTTTATGTGGCTTTTTTCCCCTTAAATACAATCTTCTTCAGCATGCCTTTTTCTTTTAATGTAAAATAATAAATGTTAATGGGTTCTCCTTTACCATAGAACACCATGGGTTCTTATATTACAAATATATGAAACCTGTAATTCCCCCCAAAAGCCTGCTGCTTCTATTCAATATTTTAAGCTTTAATGTAGACTGCTGTAAAGTGGTTCTATTCTATTAGGAGTTCCTGAATTTAGCATAATATCCTGGGAAGGCTTACCATAATTGATACAGAATTACACATACAGAAAAGAATTGAATAAGGTATAATCTGCAAGAGAGTAGATTTAGTGGCTTTTGTTAATTCTTTAAATTTCAAAAGCAAATGGTTTTCTCTTTTTGGCCTAAGAGAGTTCAGCTCAATTGCATACAAAAATCTCATCTGAAGCAACAAATCCGATATGAGGGAAGAAGTGTTGTGTAAATCCATCACCTGCTCAAACTGTTTCAACCATATAACTTTTATGATAATACACTCGGTATATATTTTTAATTGTCAAGAGTTGACAACAGTTTCTTAGGACTGCTGTAAAAAAATGCTACAAACCCAGTGTCTGCCAACAACAGAAATTATTGTCACATATTTTTTGAGCTCCCCTGGGGCCTGGGGAGCAAGGACAGGAAATTAGCAGGGCTGCATTCCCTGTGAAGATTTCCGGGGAGGAGTCCTCCTTATTTCTTCCAGCCCCTAGCAGCATCAGTCCAACCTCTGCCTGCATGGACAGACACATGGCATGTCCCATGAAAGTGTTTCTCTGTGACTCTTCTCAGGTAGCAATCACTTTAGCTTGTGGCACCTCGCTACTCAAGTATGCCATCGTTTGCACTTAGCCAATTACATCTGCAAAGACACTCTGGGTTACTGGGGACTGGAACTTCCGAATGTCTTTACAGAGGGACAGAGTTCAACCCATAATCGTGCTTTATGCCTATGATTTAAAATTGAATGATCCAGTTAAAATACCTTCTCCACTATTGTCTCAATTGTAATCACTGTTTCTCATATAGAAACTAATAAAGTTTTGAAAGATCTTACAAAGTATATTCTAATTTCTTGACTACTTACATATATCTCTGAGTTTCTTGCTGTATTAATTGATAAATACAAATGAGTATTCTTATTTTCCCTCTTTTAAGCAGTAGACATCTGCCTAAGACATTATTCTTTACTTACGCTTTCACTTAACAAGAATCTAGGAAACTTTTCTAAATCAGCAATGACAGAAATACTTAATTCTTATGTGGCACTTGCATATTAAAGGATATAGATAATTGTGTATTTTATATATATATATTAAATTTCATGACCCTGTATAGTGACTTCTAGTATTATCCCCACTTTACACTACTGAATCTGTGATATTCACCCATGATCACATCTTTCCTAAGTGATAGAAGTATGAGAGGAAGACAAGAAGATTTGTTCTAATATCACTCGAATAACACAATTCATAGTACTGTCCCTCTAGAGGGCTTTTTCTTGCCTTTCTAAAGTGACATCTTCATCTCAGCTAGTAACAATGATTCACTTCACCTTCCAGAGCACTGTAAAGATGTGGAAGGACCTTTAAATTTTGTTTTATTTTTATTCATCTTTCTATTAGTTCAGTAGTTGATTTTACAAATAAGTTAGCAATAAGTAATATGTACGTATCATTTTACACAGCACAGAAATATGCATAGATTCAATGCTTAAAGTGGAATTGTCTGTTCAAAGGATACATACTTTGAAATGTTTATAGATATTGACAAATTTTATTCCAATGTGTACTCCTACCAGTAATGAATATAAGTGCCAGTTACATAAAGGTTTGCCAACAAACATATGACCAAGCCATTCAATTATAAGCAATCTACTAATTGAAAATTGGAGATTTCAAGTAGTTTTAACTAGGAATTCTGTTATTATAGATCAAGATGGCTGGTTACCTTTCCCATATCCAATACTCTACACATTTCAGGATGTTAGCTTTTCTATGTTGTCTCTTCCTCTATTATTTTTATTTCTAATGTTTTTATTTTTTGTTATTTTGTATTATGACTTTGACATCACTTTTGCTCATTTCATGAAAATAAAATATTTTAACAAACAAATAATAGCTATATCTATAAAATAAAACTTTTTTATATAAGTATACATTGTGGAAATGTTAAAGTAACCTAATTGACATATCGGTCGCCCCCCACTTTATTTTTTATGATAAGAACTGTAAACATGCATTATTTTAATAACTGAAATATATAACATTTTATTATCATCATCTGTGTTGTCATGCAGTTTAGTGAATCACTAAGTCACATTATTTCCACCTAACTGAAATTCATTTATGTTTTCTTGGTTTAAAATCATACATTGAAAGGTCTCTCTCACAGCAAAGCTTTATATGAAATATTTGTTTATTTCTTCTATTTATTTAGGGAATTCATTTTCATATTTAAATTGATGCTTCAATTAAAATGTTAGATGATAGAAGATTTAAAGTACTGATCCACTGCCTGCCATTTACTAGATACTCATGTTTTACTAACGAAATTTATAAAGTAAATGTATATACCATACTGAATTGAGATGAAACTTTGATCATAATACTAAACTTACACACACATTTGAGTCAATTCCAGGATACCAAATTCTATTTATCTTTTGGCTAGTCACATATTAGTAACACTGTTTTCATTAATTTAATTTATTTTAAGGGCTTGCTTTTAATTGGTGAAAGAAAAGTGTATATATATATTTTTTTTCTGGAATACATTGTAATGTTTTGACATGTTTTCATTGTAAAATGACTAAATCAAGCTAATTAAATCCATTACCTCACATACTCTTCTCATCTTGCTGAAAAATTTTAACTACTCTTTTAACAATTTAGAATATAAAATACATTATTGTTTATTGCAATAATCATTCTGTGCAATGCATGACTAACGCTCCTACCTACGTGAAGCCTGGTACCCTTTGATCAATATCTTCTTTGTCTCCATCTACTTGTCTTCCCTGGTTTCTGGTTATCATCAAGCTCCCCTCTACTTATAAATGTTCACTTTTTGAGATTCCATGGTTAATGAAGGTTGTATAGTATCTGTCTTTCTGTGCCTGGTTTATCTCTCTTAGCATAACGTCTTCCAGGATGATCAATGTCCCAAATGGCAGGATTTAATTATTTTTATTGTTGAATAATATTTTTATGGTTGAATAATACTCTGTATACCTCATTTTTCTTCTCTATTCATCTCTTGATGGACATTTAGATTGCTTCCACATATTAGCCAAGGTGAATCATGCTGTAATGAGCCTAGGAGGACCGGTATCTCTTCAGCATACTCATTTCAACTCCTTTACAAATATCCTCAGAAATGGAGTAGCTGGATTCTGAGGTAGTTCTCTTTTTAGTTTTCCGAGGAACCGCCACACTATTTTCTACATTGGCTCATGATTACTATAATTTTAAATTTCACTTTTCATATCCTCATAGAATTAGACCTTTTTCAGTACTCTTGCGGAATGTTCTATATTTGCATATTTGTCTGTGAATATTATAATCAGTTTTTCTCATGTTTTGATTTTTGAGACAGGGTTTCATTTTGTACCCCAGGCTGGCCTCAAATTCACAGCAATCCTCATGCCTCAGCCTCCTGAGTGCTAGGATTACAGATGTGCACCATCACACTTGACTATTTGTATTCATTTTTATATAAAAAATTGTGCTTCTATTAAATTTGTATTAAATGTATAGATTAATTTGACAGAATTATTAAGATTATATGTTCAACAATTCCTATTCAGGGAATTATATATTACATATATTTTTGTTTGATTTTAAAGTTTTCTTCTTATATGGAACTTACCTACTACTTTCAGTGTTTGTCTTACATACTTTAATGTTTTTGTTACTATAGTCAATGTGTGATTTTTTCTACTTTTATCTATCCCATTATAGCAATAAACTGGCTATAGTAATCTTGTACATATAAACTTCTTTGTTCCTGTGTTTATTTCTGCATTAGTTTACTAATTTTTGTTATTTTTTTCAAGTAATTCTTTAAATTTTCTATAGATACAATCATATCATTTACAAACAGGTATAGCTTTATTCCCTCTTTGCAATTCATATCTAATTTTTTTCGCTAGTTCAAATGTATTGGCTACTTTTTTCCTGGATACAATGCACTCATTTACTTATTTTTAAATTAAGTTTATTGAATCATTTTAAATTCACATAATGATCACGTTCATCATAGGGAATTTGTACCTGTCCATGATGTATCTTGATTCTCCTTTTTTGCTCATTCTCCTCCTCTCCCTTCAACCACTCTTCCTCTCATTTACAAAGCTTTGATTCTATTTTTTCCTTCTATTCTATATTATTCTTTTCCCTTCTTTCCTTTTCCCTCCTCCCTACCAAGTTCCCATTTCCTTTTGATCATTTTCTTCCTATTACACAATATCTAGTATGAATTTTAGTCCTTATCCACCCTTTCAGTTTCTCACACCAGAGAAACAATGTGCATATATCTCTGTGATATGAGGCTTTTAATTCTTTTGGGAAGATAGCAAGAAGAAGAATAAGTGGGTCAAATGGAACATCCAGTTTTAGTTTTTAGAGGAATCTCCACACTGATTTCCACAGTGGTTGCACCACTCTACACTCCCACCAGCAATGGAAAAGGGCTCCTTTTACCCAGTAACCCCACCAGCATGTTTTATTAGTTGACTTCTTGATAACTGTCTTTCTTTCTGAAGTGAGGTGGAATCTCAGTGTTGTTTTATTTTGCATCTCTCAAATGAACAGTGGTGTTGAACATTGTTTTATATATTATTTGTAATTTGTAATTCTTCATCTGAGAAGTGTGCATTTATTTATGATGCTCACTTTTGGATTGAGTCTTTAAATTTCAGGGAATATGATTTTTTAAGTTGTTTATATATACTAGATACTAGTCTTTTGTGTGAGGAACAGCTGGTAAAATTTTGCCCACACTGTGGGTTGTCTCTCACTGTGATGCTGGTTGCTTTTGCTGTGAAAAAACTTTTTAATAAAATGAGATCCTAGTTGTTGATTCTTTGTGATATTACCTGTGAGATCTGAATTTTGTTCATAAAGTCTTTGCCTATACCTGTGTCTTCAAGAGTTCTATCTATCCTATCTTCCAGCAGTTTTAGTCTTTGTTTTAATATTTAGATTTTATATCCATTTTGATTTTAATTTAGTGCATAATATTTGTAATATAGCAAATAATAATATTAATAGTGGTCATTCTTTATCTAGTTTCTTACTTTAGTGGGAATGCATGTATTTATTCTCCATTAAACATGATGCCACGTTTTGTGATAAGAATGTTATAATGTTAATAAAATACAATATTTTTCATTAACTATTTTTAAATCAAGAGTATGTTAAATTTTGCTATATGTTTTTCAGCATTTGTTAGTCAATTTAAACTTTTTCTTCTTAGATGTAGAATGATGATATATTAAGTCAGTAAATTTCTTATTGCTACAATGATCTTGCATTTTAAAATAAATACCACTTACTTATTTTGAATTTGTTGTAATGTGTTGTTGCATGGTTAATATTGCAGTCTGACTTTTTGCATGAATTTCCCCAGGTAAAATTGGTCTATATTTTTATTTTGTGCTATTGCTAGACTTCTCCTCATTGGTATTAATATAAATTTATGGAAAATAGATAGCCTTTGGCTTTGTTCCTTTTCCATGCTCTGAAGTAATTTCTTTTTTTTTTTTTCTTTTTTTTTTTTTCCTTTGGTACCAGGGATTGAACTCGGGTCCTTGCGCTTGTAGAGCAGGCGGCGAAACCACTGAGCTAAATCCCGGCCCTCTCTGAAGTAATTTCAATAGTTACTCTTCAAGAATTAGAATCTTCCAGTGAATCCAAGTCACCTGAATCTTTTATAGGTTTCTATTTTTTCTGAAATAATACAATTTCTTTGATAATTTCCTCAAATACTTGTCGGTAAATTAGTCTGTCGAGATAGTATATTTTATGGTCATATTTAGTGATGTACATTTTTCTAGAAAATTTTCTATTTCAGCTAATTTTTATATTATTGACCTTTTAGCAAATTTTACTACTCAACAGGGACTTTGGTAATTTGGACAAATCATTTAAGCTACAAAGTTAACCCCTTCTTAAACTGTTAATTGTGTGTCAGAGGAGCAAAAATTGGCTAACAGACAGTCACCTTCCAATTCAGTGACACTATGATTTTGTCCACTAATGGAATGAACGATTCAGCACCTGGAAACTTAGAACTCCAAATGAGCAGAAGTTCAAGTTGCCAGAACGCGAAGCAAAAATCTGTTCTTAGGTTATTTGTGGTTTTGGGGAGAGGAGCCATGCCTACTTCAAATCTTCATTCATAGATTCTGTGATGGTTAACTTTGAATGTCAACTCGCTGCAACTGAGAAACACAGAAGAAACTAACAAGGCACTTCTGGGCGTGTGTGGGAGGAGTAAGTCTGGGGATGATTAACACTTCAAACAGCAAACTAATGGGAAAGACCTTGCCTAAACATGGGCAGCACCATCCACTAGGGTGGGGGCCTCTTTGGAAGAAAAGAGGATGAAGGAGGAGGAAGACCAACAGTGTATGTGCTCATTTTCTTTGCTTCCTGGCTGTCACAAAGTGCTCATATTTGCTCCCTGATCCCATTCTGCCATGATGTACATCCTCGATATCTTCCAGAATGAAACCTGAAATCGTGAGCCAAAAGAAACCTCTGTTCCTTTAAGTTGTATATCTCTGGTATCTTGTCACAGAGGCAAAAACTTTGCTAATAAAGAGATTATTAGCAGAATAGTTTCATCGTTCTTTTGAATATGTCCAATAAATTGTAGACATGTTGATTTGAAACCAACCATTATCATTTATTTAAACAGATATGAAAAAGTCTAATTTATAGGCAAGACATGTTTATCTTTACTTTTGCTGCTTGAGTGAATGTCACCATTCAACTTCTGTCACAAGATATTATCCTAATTACATATAATTAATATTTGAATATCATACTTCATTTTTAGTACCTTATGATTATAATCACTAAGTTTTAAAAATCACATATGAATTCATTTGTCATTGTAATTCTTAGTACATAGTGGATCAAAACAACAAAAGTCAACTACAAATTTGTTAAGTTACAATTAAACATGGAAAGGAAAACTTTACTGGAAATACATATATCATTTAATGATATGAATGAAAGTTTATGTAACTCATTTATTTGTGAAAAATGTCACTTATTGAATATGATTTTTTAAACTCTGAAGGAAACTGGGATTCATATCTGTTCATTTTTATCATTCTGTTTGTTCTTTCATAGAGATACATGTGATGAGAAAATTTGTATGTCCAGTTATGAAAAATTTTTCTGAATAATGTAAAAATAATTCATCAGTCAAAAAAATCAATGCAAATATTGTAATATTGTTTTCAATAAAGATGTGAAAATCACTTAGTTTACAAAATAAGGTGTAAAGAAATGTGAGCTCCCAACTTATTCAATGTTTGCAATCCTACAATTTATTAACAATAATACCAATTTTTGAAATTGTCCCTTCCTTTGGTTCTCTGGTGAGTAAACACACAAGGGCTGTGGAAACACTCTTTGTAGCACCAAGAGGATGAGGTGCTTGCCCTTCTAGTAGAAGCATGTGATTTTCTTGTTTGAATAATTCTGAAGCTTTCAGATAAAATAAGTAGGAACTGCACTCAATCCCATGGATAAGAGATTTGTTTGTCTGGAGGAACTTATCTGGGTAAAGTGGGTAGTTTCATTTGTAAGCACAGCAAATGAACTCAGTAGCCCAAATATTATCCTTGATATTCAAAACTTTTTAGATTACTAATTCAGGGTTATACGTCTATTAGTACAATAATCCTGGCCATAGACATACATTATCTGTTCTTTATCTCTGGATATGTTGACTGCATTTGTCTCATCTTATCTAGGAATTTTACAGGCATGTAAAATAGGTATTCTTTGAGAACAACAATAAAATATGTTTCTAGCCCTAATTCTAATAAATGAATAGTTTTCCAAATTTATGGATTGCAAATGATAATAAAGAGCCACAATATATCTACATGAAAATATCATTAAGCAAATCTAATTGCAGTTAGTTTTAGTATGACCAACTCACTGCTAGTATGATCTTTGAACGTTTTTGTTGCTTCACATTTTCTTTCTTTCAGGAGTTAAAACATTTGGAAGAAGGTATTCTTTTGAGATGGAGTGTGATTTATTTGTGCTAATAAATGAAATGTCAAAAGCCAGGCTACCCAAATGTTATCATATTGTAATTGATGACAATTAGAATAACAGGATTTGCAGAGATAAGCTAATCAGTTTGTCTCTTTAGTTCTTGCAGTGTTTACTTAATTGTATTATTAAAAAGGACTAAAATGCAAATTGATTACTGTAATTGTGCCTTTGATTTTATTAAAGCTGTCAGTTGAAATATTTATGACAACGTGAAACCAAACACAACAAATTTCTAGGTATAAATCCTTGTCAGCGATACTCAAAAGCTGAGTGGCTGTAAATAGTCCTCTCCTGGGAAGTCAATGATTCTGATAGCCTTTATATAGTCTCCTGTTCTTTCTAAGAAAAATGTATAAGAAGTTGATAGGAGGTGGTCCTATGCAAGGGTCTATCACCTTTAAGACTTTTGATATATATACTATAACATCTCATGATAACTCTGGTGTATGAAAAGACTGTTTCCTACAGCCTTCACCAACACTGAGCATACTATTTAAAGTAGTTTTTGGCTATTTCCCCAATTACAAAGTATAGTTCATACTGTTTTAATTTATACTTCTTTTATTTCTAGTGAATAATGACATATTTCATGAACAGTAATGCTGCAAGATATTGTACGTTCAGTCCCATACCAGTGGAGTGAAGTGACTATGGCAATGAAACAAATGACATGTTTTTGGGTTTCCTTGTGCATATAAAAGTTATATTTATGCTGTGGTCTTTTACATGTATAATAGCATTATGTCTAAAATGTGCATATCTTAAATTAAAAAATCCTTTTTTGGTTAAAAATTCTAATGATCATCCTGTTGGAAAAGCTGTGAGAATAGACTCACTTGTTAAAGGGTGTTCACAAACCTTCAGGCTGTCAAAAGCACAGTGTATGCCCAGGACTGTAAAATTAAGCACAGTAAAAAAGGTCTACCTGCCTATATGTTTCAGTTCTTTCCTGTGAATACAAAATATATGCGATTATATTCTAATTTAATGCATCTTTCTTATATTGATGTCTTGAAAAGCTAATTCTTTCTAACTAACTTTAGGTCTATTATTGGCTATGATTAAGAATTAAGGTAATTGCTTTCCCAAAACCTTAGGATATTTTTATTAGCTAATATTTTCCCAAAAGACTAACCTTACGTTTTTATATCTTAGACCGTTTTATTAATGCCCAAGTGGTATTGCGATTTTTATTTTATCTTTATCTATGAATTAGGAAGGAATGGAAAGGCTTAAAATGTTCAGTTTTCCCATGCTAAGAGTGTGTTCTGATTCTAAATTAAAATAAAGTTATGTACATATAGATTTTTATTTATTTTCTTAAATCTGTTACTAATTATTTTACATTTTTGTTGCTATTTCTATTATATTTTAAATAATTTTGTGTATGATATTAGTGTGAACATATTTTGTAGTCATTTTTAGAATTTTTCAGTTGTCTTTCTTTAATTTCTTATGTAAAGAATATGATCCTGTGAAAAAAGATGAAAGTATCTCCCTTTTTCAGTTAGTGTACTTCTCTTTATTTTCCTATGATATAAATCAGAACTTTCCAGACGATGTAAATTAAAAGAAGTGATTATAAAAGTATTCATTTTATCTTTGATTTCAGAATAAACTTTCTATAGTTTTTGTAATAATTATTACTGTTTTAAGTAGGCATTCTTGATTCTGTTTAAGAAAGCTTATCTTCTAATTTAACGTAACTTTAGTTCAGTTAAAGATCTCAAATTCTATTAAATCTCTTTGCCATCTGCATATTTGTTCATAAAGATTTAAATCTTTAATCCTCTAATACTGTTTATATTAGTAAATTAACTTATGTTAAGATATGTCTTAGCTTCCTTTCTCTGTGGCAAACACCTGAGATAACTTAAAGGAGCAGAGTTTTATTCGAGCTCATGATTTCAGAGGTTTTAGTCTGTGTTGGGCTGGTTTCCGCATTCTAGGCCTGTGATGGAGCAGAACATCATGGCACGAACACAGGGTGGAGGAAGGCTGATCACTCACTGCATGGCAGGCAGAAAGGGACAGAGCAAGAAAGAGCACTAGCCAGGAGGGTGCTGGCAACTAAAGAGTCCTTACAGTAACACTCCCATGGCCCACTGACTTCAACTAGGCTCCCACTCAAATTACGATTTCATCAATGGATTAATTCACTAATGAAGTTAGAGCCCTATGACCCAATCATCTTCTGGAAACCGCACCTTTGAATACATGAGACATTTCAAAGATATTTTAGGGCTAAACTGTAAGAAGACATAATTTTGCAATGGGTTAAACATAATACACTACTTTTATCTTATTTATTTTTCTCATGCATTTAGGCACTTTGCTTCTCCTTATATATGCATATAAATATACATATATATGAATAATATTGGCCTCTAGATTCACTTTTGAGATACCATTTTAATGTTAGAATCCTTTCACAAATAAATGCAATGGAAAACACCCATTTCTCCTTTGTGTGCTTTATTCTCTTTTATCAATTATAATTGATAAAAATTGCATACAAGTAATGTGGAAAACTACAATTTTGATGTACATACACCTGGAAAATCTTCACTATGATTAAGATAATTAATATACCCATGACCTTACACAATTGCCAGTTATTAATTTTGTGATGAGATCACTTAATGTGCACTGTTCAGAAAATTTCAAGTGTACAATGTATTATTGTTAACTGAAATCTAATGCAGAGCGTGGAAATTATATTTAGTGAGCAACCACTGTTCTATTATCTAGTTCTATGAAGGCGACTCTTTTAGACTCCCCATGTGAGATTGTGCAGTACTTGTCTTTCTGTGCCTGACGTATTTTACTTTAGCATAATGTCCTCCAGGTTTATACATTTTGTTACAAGTCCTAGGATTTCTTTCTTATTTAAGGCCAAATTGTTTCCCATAGTATTTATATACCACTTTTAAAAATTCAGCCATCTACAGACATTTTGGTCGCATCCACATTTTGTCTATTCAGAATAATGCTACATTGATCATGTGTGTGCCGATACCTCTTAGAGATAATTCTTATTTTAAATATCCTCACTGTGGCCATAAATAGTCTTAATTTTTAATTTTTGAGTAATTTCCACAGTATTTTTCATAATACCTCTATCAATTTACATCTCCCTCGTTGGCACACAAGTTTCCTTTTCTCTACCATTCTAATACGTAAGGTGATGTTTCATTGTGGTTTTGATTTTGCATTTTTCTAATGATTAGTAATGTTTAGCACATTTTTATGTACATGTTGGCCATTGCTAGGACTTTTGGGCCCCTTGACCATTGTCTTAGCTTATTTTGTGTTTCTAAAATAGAACACCTAAGACTCAGTAGTTTATAAACAACAGAAATGTATTTCTTATCATTTCAGAGGCCGGAAAACCTTAGACTGAATGAGATCATCTGGTGCATAACATGGAAGAAATCATTGCATGGTGGTAGAGCAGGAACTTGCCAAATTTGGTCTCTATTCCTCATTTTATAAAGTCACTGATCCCATCATTTTGGTCTCATCCTTAAGAACTCATATAACCTTAATTATCTCCCAAAATCCACACCTCTGCATATCATCAACATGTGCACTTTGGAATTCATTACCAGCACATGATTTTTGAAGGGTGCAGTCAACCCAGTCACCATGCACTAAATTAAGATCGAAGTAGATTAAAGATTTAAATATTAGGACAGAAACACTAAATTTGCTGGAAGATAAGTTAGGTAGAACTGTTGAAGACACTGGCATAGGAAAAGGCTTTATGAGCAAATCCTCAGTGGCAAGGGAACTTCCACAAAGAATCAACAACTGGGATCTCATCATATTTTGGGGGGGGGTCTCATCATATTAAAAAGCTTCTGCACTATGAGAGAAACCACCAACAGAGCTAAGAGACAATCTACAATGTGGGAAAAAAATTTTTGCAGCTGTACCGCAGACAAAGGACTACTATATAGAATATATAAAGAACTGATAAAAATCAGACCCCCCAAATTCAAAGACCCAA
>NW_004624808.1:3334277-3349879 GCF_000247695.1 Heterocephalus glaber
GGGAGGGAGGGAGGAAGGAAGGAAGGAAGGAAGGAAGGAAGGAAGGAAGGAAGGAAAAGAAAGAAAGAGAAAGAAAGAAGAGAAAGAAAGAAAGAAAGAAAGAAAGAAAGAAAGAAAGAAAGAAAGAAAGAAAGAAAGAAAGACAATGTTAGCAGGATGAATGAAAATCCTAGTAAAAAATTCATTTTATCTAAACATACTTGCTTGGGATCCAGAGGGTCAAAGCAAAACTGAAACTATAGAAAATTATACACTAAACAAATAATAACCAAAAGAGTCCAAGTGACTATGCTAACATATCAACTAGATTTTAATCCAAATTATTTCAAGAGACTAGTTTTTACAAACTCAAGTAAACTTTTCTCCAGTTATTGTATTCCCCTCAGAAAATTTCCATAGACTTTACTGTGTATGAATCTTTTTATTTTATGGATATTTTGTTGGGAAGCAGATGTGCAGAGTATCTCATGCAACTATTTTGCAAGGGCTTCTCTATTTGTGAGGAATATATTTCTCAGAGTGCCATACAGTGTTTTCAAACTCCTGGGACTTTGCTTTTAAAAGAATACAGCATTCAACATTTGTAGAAAAACTGTTGGGGAAGTATTCTGGTCACATCACAAGGAAGTATTCATGAAACAGACTTATAACTACATAGTTCTCAACGTGGAACACTTTCTGAATAAGAGTCAGTTAATGGGAGAAGAATCAGAATTTTCTATCATTTTAAATTCTAGCTGTATTTCATGAAGGAAAGTCTGTGTAGAGCAAGAAGTGAAATTCACTGCAATTTCTTCTCAACAGATTCATGTCAGCTTCACAGTGACTTGAAATTCTTCTCATGTTTGTCAAATGACTTCCTCAGTGGACTGCTTTTTTTTAGTGAAATAGCCAGTTTTCACTGGTTTAGTTTATATCAGGGGCTGTTAATCCAATGCCACTTTTAAATATGAATGTCAATCATATGCTGTTAAAATACACTGAAAACTCTTAAACCAATGCAAAAGGCACCATGGAACCAGCAAGTGAATTTCTATACATGTTTACAGTGTTATTGAGAAGGATATTTATGCATTCACTCAGTAATACTTATGACAAAAATATCAACATTTCCTTCAGCTATGTTTTGGAACGTGAGAGAATAGTGTTTGCCTACAATCACTAATTCAAAAGGCTTACTTAAGGACTTTAGCTATGATTTCTATGCCCTTGTAACATTATTTTAGATTTTAACAATAAATTTTCCACCATTCTTCAAAGTTTTCTTCTTGCTGATTATTCTTTCATCATGCCTGCTTGGTCTGGCTTCATATATTTAATATCCTCCTGATTTAATTTCTTTTTACTGTAAATCTCTGCCAGATAAATGTTGCATTTTTTCATGAGAGGTTGGAATCTCAGTATATTTTCCTGACTCTACTGATTTTCCTTGAATTATGAATCCTTACAGAGAAATTCCTAAATGTTCCCAATACATTTTATTATCAATAAAATTGAATTGAAATGTATCTCTTGGAAAATAGAATGAGTTTCTGACAAATTCTAAAGATACAACTAGAGGAAAAAATAGGAAAATTATATTTACAAGAAAATTCCTCAAATTCAGAGGTCTACTTCATGGATACAAATGTAGAAAGAGTTGGAAAACAGAATATGCCCAGAAGGGGCTTTCGTATGTATAGAAAAACCTGCATTTGCAGTGGCGAGCACACCTGTAAGCAGTGTTCAACTCTCAGCCCAGACCTGCAGCTATTCATAAAGGCTGCCAATTAGAGAAACAGGTTTTGCAAAAAACCAGTTGCTGAAGGTACCAAGTGACAGCACTAGACTACAGATTGTGTTGGATTGTCCATATTTTTGAGAGGAAGTCCAGGTGATGTACTCTGACTGCCCTAATACCACACTTTTGTCTTCAGATGTGAGGCACATAAAGTGAGAGGTGTGAATTTCATTTCAGCATTGCTCTTCTTTAATGAGAAGAATCTCCAAATTCAACCCCATGTTTCTCTTTAACTTAATCACACCTGTATTATATCAAGTGGAAATTGTCAATCGCCATTGTGTACGTAGTCTTTAGCACTATTTTAGACTGTCTACTATTCATGTATGCTTTCAGGCATTGTGCTAGTTTCCTATGGATGTAACAAAGTATCAAAAAAATGGAATGGCTAATACAATGTGAATTCATTCATTTGTAGTTTTGGAGACCAGAAATCTGAATTAGGTTTCTCTAGGAAAAATCACTGTGTGCCCTGGGTTGTGCTTCCAATCAGGTCTCTATAGGAGTATTTACTATTTACTTTAATTTTCCAAGTTCCATAAGCTAGTCTCATCTCCTTCTCACATACCTCCTTCTATTGCATTTCCTTCCTTCTATCACAAACATCCATATTTCTCCTGTCTTCGAACCTTTCTCTACCAGTTGGACTGACAGCAAATGGCTGAAGTGCCAGCACTCTGGGAGGCTTAAGGCAAGAAGATCTCAAGTTTGAGCCCAGTCTTGGCAAATTAGTGATTTAGTGAGATCTTATCTCTCAAAATAAAAGAAATTGGAGAGATAGTTTAGTGCAAAGACTGTGTTTAATGGCCAGTATCCACCCCCCCCCCAAATAAAGAAGAATAAAACAAACAACAGAAAAAAAAAAAAGAAACCGTTCTCTGCCTCCCTCCTCTAAGGACACTTGTTTTTACATTTAGGCTCATGTAGATAACTCAGTTAATCTCTACATTCCCCAATCCTTAATTTCCTCACAAATGTAGTGATAACTCAGTCAGGAACCAGAACACAGGAGAAGAAGATCAGAGAGGAAAGGACCATAGTACCCAAGGTCATGTCTCCATGACCCACCCAGAAACACCCAGAAGTGTGCTTTTGTAATCCCCTGAGCAATCAAGCTGACATTCCAGCTAAATTGTCACATCCCCCTCCTGTGAAGTCGACACCCAAACACATCTCTTTAAAACATGCTTAATTTCCAAATAAACACAAGGTCATAATTCCATTTAACAAAATATGACTATTCCAGGTTCCACTGAAAACACACTAATGCCTTCCCCAAAGCCTCAACCGTTCCAGCATTCAGAAGTCCAAAAACAAAGTGTGCTCTGAGACACAAGGCAAATGCTTAGCTATAAACCCCCAAATATTCAAAAAGCAAGTTGCATATTTCAGTATAAAATGACACAGAGTAAAACTGACCATTTCAAGTGGGAGAAATAGGAGGATAGAAAAGAATAGGACAAAAGCAAGACAAAATCCAGCAGGGGAACCATGAGGTCCTGTAGCCCCATGTGCAGCATCTGTGGAACACTGTGAGGAAATGAAAGCTCCAAAGGACTTGTTTAGTCCCACCCCTATGACCTTGCTGGTAGCACCCCAAGCAACCTGGTATCTTTACTGCAACTTTGATTTTATTCCTACGGCTTTTTCCAACCCTCTCTCAGGGGCACATAGGCCTCCCGGGACTTCCTTAGAAACCTGGGTAGAAGCCACCTTGATGCCACAACTCCTGCAACCTGCATGACTGAACAACTAGCATCACACGGCTGATACTATGTACTGCTGCCAGCAGAAGCAGCAAAAAGAAACCTTTAGATCATGGCTGCAGAGGCCTCTGAATGCCTCCATGAGTGTTGTGTCTTATGTCTAGATGTCCCCCCAAAGCCTCAGGAAGTCTTTTTCAAAGGTAGCTAAATCTGGAATGTGTGATGCTAGGATTAAGGGCTTGTGATTACTAAATCACTACACGTGAGTGATTGGTTGGGCACAATCTTAATCCTAGTAGTCTGAATAAAATAAAAGGAGCAGAAAGACACTATTAAGGTCCTTTGTTACCTTTACTACCTTATGCGTGCTATTCTTATTTCTCCTTTGTGATGCCTGTTTGCCATCCCTGCCTTGGAGCCCGCTGATTATGGAATGAAACCTCTACTAACTGTGAGATAAAAAATCCTTTCCTCTCTAATTTTGGGTGTTGTGGATTTTGTCTCAGTAATGAGAGAAAAGTAACTAAGACAATGGGTGAGCATAGTGAAATGAATTTCAAAGAAGCAATATGAGAGTTGAATCATACTGAAATGGGAACCCAGAGGCTCTCTGTTTAAAATGAAGTTTTACAATTTTGCATGTGTGAGCCCGTGATAGATGGGTTCTTCCTGATTTTTGATGTCCTCAAAGATTCATTCTTGTTTCAGTTCAAATTACTCAGTTCCTTTTCAATGGCACTAATCTCTTCAGCAACCACATTTCCTTTGCCTCTAATTTTACACATGGTTATTTTCAGGCCAAAATTTGTTTTTCAAATCATTCTGCTATGCTTTTTAGACCTTGATTTTTGCCATAAATCTGACTAAAAGCAGCCAGGAGTATCCACAAAAAAGACTGAAGGTCGAGCTGCCTTGAAATTTCCTTTATGAGAACAATTAGACCACCACCTTTAATTCAGCTTCCCACAAATTCTCAGTCCATGGGTGAAATGTACCCACTTTTTTCTGAGTGTAACATGTATGGCTTATACTTCAGTTCCCAGTGGAGTGTTCATTTCTAACTGAAACAACCTGAAAGTGGTCCTTAGTGACAACATTCCTGGGCAATGGCCCAGGACCATCTGCCTAACCTTTGTCCTAAGGCTCACTTCTACAATGCAGAGACAAGAAAAACAAAGCCTCTGAGCCTGCTCTGGAAGATTCTGAAATCTCAAACTAGGATGTCTGTACGCTAGACCTGTTGGCATAACCTACAGTAACCATTCTTCACTTGGAACTCATTGAAGGGTCATGCATATAGACTGCATCTCATACAATTATAACACAGTGAATTATGGGAAAGGACATGTGCAATACATACAGCTGATTTGACTCAGCACCTTGTCAATCACACTTTCAATCATGCTCTAGAAGACCCAATGGAAGGCACCCTAGACTCGAATCCAACACTCTCAAAAGCTCGTGTCATTTTCCCTTTTTTCAGCATGAGCTTGCTCACTCCAAATTTACTGTTACCTGATTAAAGCTTTGCTGCTTTTTGCTTATCATCACATGCCACATGCAATTCCTTGTATGTCATGCACAAAAACCTAGAAACATATCCAGGACCCTATCACTCATTGTTATATTTGGCAAAAGCAGACAGAAGCTAAGGCCCTTTTTTGGGGGGAGGGGTCTATTTCTTCTCTTCTCTTTTCCTTTCTTTTTTCATGTCCTTGTTTCCACTGCGGGCACAGGTCAGACCTTTAAATGACATCAGAGTGTCTCCCCTGTGAAATGAAAACTCCCATGAAAGGATAATCCTGCCATGAAATGAAGAATTTTAGCCTAGGCCAGGAGCAAGATGACTTCCATGTGCTGGTCAGGTTTATGTTTGTGTGACCTCTTTCTCTTTTCTTTCTTGCCACAAACCCCTAAAGCTTGGGGATTCCTTTTCAGTAGACAGTCTCCTGAGCCCCTAACCTAAACACTTTTGTATAAGGGAGATCCTTTGAACTGCTCTTTCCATTCTTTCTCTCTCTCTCTCTCTCTCTCTCTCTCTCTCTCTCCTCTCTCTCTCTCTCTCTTAAAACTGAAGAGTATAATCTCGGTGTCCCTGATGGTGTGGCATGTGGCTCACCTTTTTCTCTGGCTGGCAACGTGTTCCCAGCCATCCAAATTCAATGGTTCATCCAGGTGATAACTGACATTACCCATGGGGCCTCCTGAAGTCTATGGACTCAAACCAAGAAGGAGCAGACAAGGGCTTTTTTCTTCCTCTTTCCCCAAGGAAAATCCAATCCCTTCTTGTCCCTTCTCTCCCACTCAGCCTGTCAGAAAACTCAAATCCTTTAATTTTTCCTGATATTAGTTTTTAGAGAGAGGCAGAGAACTGGAGGGTGGAGGAGTCTATTGGAATCATGTGGCCTTTGTTATAAAGACTCACAGGCCCATGAAAAGAAGGCCACTTCAGCCCTTTTCAGCTGTCTGCCACCATCCGCCTAGGTCTTAGGGCTTGCTTATTGCGCTCCATTTCTTCCTGGGCCCTCTTGAGGTTGCTTTTCTTATGCTAGCACTCTTCTTCCATTTTATTTGGTTCTGATATTCTTATGATAATTTTGGCTTCAAGTTTATCTCCCTATCTAAAATGCTATGCGAACTGTGTTTGCCAAGTGACTTTACTCTATGAAATTTTCATCTGCCAGGAAACCCATATCCTTTTGTCATGTGAGTTAGGGGGAATTCAAGGGAGTTGGGGGCAGAGGAACAAGCTAGAGAGGGGTGAAGGGAGTGTACAAGAGCTCAAGTTTTTAAAGATATTTCCTGCCTGAGTCATAGACAGCAGCAGTTCTCAGAATCCCACCTCTTCTATGCTAGTATAGGTTCAGATGGCCTCCCCAGTTTTTTGGTTTCTTTTCCCAAAGAGTCATACTACCTCCAGTTTTCAGACTGTCACCTACCAGCTTCCTCACCGATTAGACTTTCCTCAGATCTTTGCTAGAAGACAAGCTTCACCTGCTCTACTTAGAATGGTAGAGGGAAAAATTTAGGGCTACCCAGAGGCCCCACTCCGTCAGCTAGTCAGTCACAACTGAAGTCCATTTTTCAAATTACCCAATTCTGTCATCTGCACAGGAAAATTTAATAGGATTTTATTGAGGGAAGCACTTACTACTTCTCCTTAGATGGGGATACCATGATGTTAGGTGATTTTTATAATTGACTAGAGGCATCCACCCAGTAGGGAAACCAAAATGCAGACTCCCTGTCCAGGAGAAGGATTGTAGCCAAGAGGGAGATCCTAAGTTCCAAAGGAAGTAGAGACATCTGGTTTCTGACTACTAAGGAGTTCACTTTTACCAGGTGATGCCCTGGGGCCATATGTGTTAGGACTGGCTGGCAGATGCTCTGTAAGGCACTCATGACATAATTCTTATTCCTGCTGCTCACAGATCCATCACAGAGAACACCTCATCCACTCCACCTGATTCCTCACTTGGATACCTCCTCTTCTCAGCTGCTCCCCCTGAAGGCTATGTCCTTACTACCCACAGGGGATAGAGACAACTTCTTGAGCCCACTTCATACTAGGTCTGAGGCTGCCTACTATAGGCCCCAGACTCAGGGACTCAACATCTGAGCCCACCACCATTCTACCCTTTAGGGAATTGACAGGACCAAATGGTACCGTTTGAGTTCAGGTCCTTTTTGGAGTCATGGATATCAAACAATGCACTAGAAACTGGGTAAATTCCCTGAGGACTATGAGAAGTTTACTGATGAATTCCATACCCTGACAATGACTTTTGATTTGATCTGGAAAACATGCCCAATTCATTCTGGTTTCCTGCTGCACAGCAATAGAAAGAGAGAGGATTATAAAAGCTGCTAGAAAAACCAAAGATGAAGTCTTTGCAGCTTCATCCAATGACAATCAAGTGACTAATGTGCTATTTTGGCCCCAAGAAGGGCCTGGGTGTGATCATAACACTGGGGGTTGAGAAATCTCCAGGTAATCTGAGTGGGTATGCATGAGGGCACCAAACAAGCCTGTAAAGCTCAGAACTATCAACCAGGGGTTTGCTGAAAATCCACCAGCGTCCCCATACTGGCTTGAAGAGGCACTCTGTAAATACACTAATTCAAACCTAGATTCTAAAGAGGACTAAATTATCCTTGGACAGTATTTTATTAGCCAGTCAGCTCCAGACATTGGGAGGAAGCTCCAAAATCTCTAACAGGGCCTACAAGTTGGGATAAATCGACTGGTCTGTGAGGCTTACACAGTTTTTAACAACTGTGATGAAGAAGAGGACAAACGGGAATTGAGTAAGGGGAAAAGGAAAGCTAAAGCCTCACTTGTCTGGCACAATTTTAGGTACTTAACAGTTTTCCTATTGCTGTGACACAATACTCAAGACTTACAACTGAAAAAGAGTAGAGGCTTAATTAGATCACGGTTTCAGAGGTTTAAATTCATGCTCCACTGGCCCTAAGACAGTAACATTATGGTATAAATACATGGTGGAGTAAAGCCACTCACTTCATGGTGGTGGTTGGCAAGCAAATCACAGGAGAGGAGTACCAGGGAAGAAGGTTCCAGGGCTCATATATATTCTCCCAAGTCCTTACCTCTATGTCCAACTCAGACACACTCTGAAGTGCAGAAGTGTGTTTGACTATTCCCTTGCGTAGCTCTCCACCCATTTCAGTTGACAATCTACCTTAACTTTCACATGTACATTTGAAAGTCATCTTCCTTCCTGTTAAATTTCAACATTGTACAGTTTGGATTGCTCATTTTCAATTTTCAAATCTATCCATTTTCTCACACTGTGGCTACCTGTCAAACAACACAAAGGTCACACTTACAAACTCCACAAAAGGTGCTACCACTACTCTTTCCTGTACATAAGTACCAAGCCTTTGTCTTCAAATTTTGTTGCCAGTTTTCTGAAAAAATCTGCCTTGAACTCTGTGTCTACTACAAGTCTATATGATAGGTGTTATTGAGAAGAAACTGGAAAAATAGACAAGTACTTATAAGGAAAACACCAGGCTCTATGAACTCTGAACAAGAGGATTTCAGTGGCAATATTGTTACAATATACTTGTACATATATTTCATGCTGTAAATGGGAAGGTGTACTCATGACATTGCCAGAAAATTCATACAAAGTTCTAATTCTTTCTTATAGTTAATCAATGTTTTTGGGAGACCTCTTCTCACATGTCTGGGCTTCTAAAGTATTTCACAGTAGTGCAGATAAACTACAGCTCATGTCTCATGATACATACTAAAGTGAAATGGTCAGTTATCCCTCCAACATGCTGTCTGATCCATCTATACTTACACACACACACACAAATACACAAACACAAATTACATCATTTTGGTTTTTTAACAGACAATTTTTCTTGTCTTCAATGTTATCTCCAAATTCTCAGGGTTCCATGTGTTTTACCTCTTTTTATCAAATCCAGAGTATTTGAAGCTACATGGTGCTTGACCTCAAAACATCCACTGTAATTTACTTGTCTTCACCAAACATTTTTGAGATGGAGAAGGAATGACCTATCAATCCCTCACATCACCTCCATCGACTGCTTTGCTATGAACTTTTGCTCCACGTTGTATATTCCATGTTATATCATTTCTTAACTGGTTTCCCAAGGCCTTCCTTATAGACATGACTACATGCCTTCTCTTTCATTTCCCAAGAGCAAAAGTCTCAAACCAAGGAGTAAAATTTGGCAAATATTGGCTGAATTTGAAAGGTTAATAAAATCTTACAATAGGGATTTGAAAACAATTTAATACTAGCCACTGGATATCATTGCACCTAGAGCCCATAGCTATGACATTGAAGAAAAGGATACCTCAAATGTGTTCAGTGTGCCAAGAAAAAACAGAATGATTCACCTTCTACCAACGAAGAGAAAGATTTTTAATCACCTATCCCTTATCTGTCCCCATCCTGCCCCAAATGTGATGCTCAATGAAGAGGGAAAAACGAACTGTCTCTTCCATCCAGCCATGACACACAATTTTTTCCATCCAGCAATGTTACATAGTTATACAGATATTTCTTGTTTAATGACTCTTTGGACTTACTTACAACTCAAACTTATCACCTTTTTTTTGTTTTTGCACATTTCTGTACATTGTGTTTATAGAGCCTCAATATCTTTTTCTGTACAATATACCTTGTTGATAGAGTACTGTAAATTTTGCTGATTGCACTGTATAGTACAGCACTGTTGTTTTATATTCTTTTATACATTATAGTAATGCATGTAAAAGTTATACAAATAAAAGCAGAGCTATAGAGTTTTTCCTTTGATCATTTCTGTTCTCAATATTGAAATGTTCGTACTGTACACAATTCCTCATTTGGCAACCAATTCATTTAGCAGCCTAATTGCGGGAACTGAACTCTTGTCATTAATTGAGAAGTGTCTGTATCTACAAAGAAATTATAACAAAATTATTTCACATTCTACTACTCTTCCTCTTTGCAACATATAATAGACATTGTTTCTTGTCAAGATTTGTACTAATTACCTTCACATTACTTTAACATCACTAACTTATCTAATAAATTTCTATTGATAGACATTAAGGTCATTTCAAGTTCATTGCTATCATAAAAACCTGATGTACAAAAATCTTTGCTATTTTTTTCATTTATTTTCTTAGGATAAATATCCTGAAGCAATCATATTCTTTCTGTAAGAGAGAGTAGAGTAGTATGGACATAATTTTAATAGGTTCATTAAATTACTGCCCAGAAATAGTATAAAAATGTATTAATATGGTACTAATTAGGTTTCTTATTGCTGGGACAAAATACCTAACACTTAAAGGAGAAGAGGTTTAATTTGATTGGTGATTCTGTGGTTTCAGTCCATGGTTGATTGGCTCCAGGGCAGAAATGGCATGGTAGAAGGACATGGTGGTTCAAAGGTGTTCACCTTATGGCAGCCAGGAAGCAGAGAGAGAAAGGAGGAGCTGGAGAAAGATATAATTTGCAAAAGCATGCCCTCAGTGACACATCGTTCCCAACCAAGCCCCACCTCCTAAGAGTTCATTTAATATACACTCATCAATGGACAAATCTACCAATGAGTATAGTGGCCACATGATCCAAACACCTTTCAAAAGCCCCACTTCTGAACTCATGAGACTTTGGGGTAAGGCAATCTAAATCTAAACCACAACACTTACTCGTACCCTCATAAAACTAAATATTTTCATAATGTTAAATTCTGGCAAATTATAAATTGCCCATGATGATCAAACATGAGTAGAAATGTGCTTTGAATTTCAGTGTCAGTGCAAATAGAAAGGAGACAAACTTTCCTGACCTTCTGACCTATTTTTATTTGTGAGATTATGGCTCAAACTCTGTTTTTTGGTCACAAAAGATCAATAGCAAGAAAAAAAATGCTGTAAGACAATGTCCAGGGTGTTAAAGCGGAAGCATCAAGGCCAATTATCATTTTCAAAATTTTACAAGTAGCTGGATTATCATAAGAATAATAAGTATATTATTAAATAAAAGATATTATTGGGATAGAATGATAGACATAAAAGGATTTATAGGCAAAAGCAAGAAAACAGAATAAAGTTCAAAGTAGGATGAAAAGTCATTCATATCAGTTGGCTCTTTCTACACCAAAAAAGCATTGCGAAACTTAGTGTCATAAAAACTCAGTGATGCATTATTGCTAATAATTCTGTATTTTAGCTGGTCAGCTTCTTTACTGGTTTTTAAGGGCTAATTCATGAGGAAGCATTGCGCTATAGGAAGTGATGAGTTAGAAAATCCAAGATTGCCTCACTTTCATGTCTAGCATTTTCTTATGACTCTAGGCTCTGTAGGGCTTGTCACATTTAATACCTTCCTTTTTTCTTCAGTAGGCCAGATTATCTGCTTTCTGTGAAGAACTCTAGGTCCCATTCCAAGAAGTGAAAATTGAAGCTGCAAGTCAACCTTAACCCAAATCTCCTGTATTTACATGATAGTATTTTTATAACATCCTTTAGCACAAAACAGATAGAAAACTATCTCAGATTTAAAAGGTGAGGAGAAGGCTTTAGCTCTTAATAAGAAGATTGGCAAGCCCATTGCAAAGGGCTTTACATATTAGGATGGGAGAAATGTTTGGCCATTAACTTAGAATGTACTAAGTTCTCTTAAGAAAAGGAATTGTATTATCTCAATTTTAAAATTTTCATTCTGACTAATGTAAGGTGAATGAATTGTAATGACACAGAGGTAGAAATAGCAGATAAAGGGTAAATTTGGAAATGAAGACCACTTTCTTTAAGATGTTTACTAACTATAACTAGTCCTTTTTGAATCAATATCATGAATATTTTTACAAATTTAGACAAGGCACTGTAGTATTTTCTACATTCATTATATTTCTAAATTCAATCAATATAATCAAATAAGACTAAAGAAAAATAAATCTCTGTTCAAAAAAGGCTTTATGAAAAATGTTCAGATAGCCCCAAAAAAGTAATCATCAGGATCATATACTGTAATCCATATTGGACAAATTAAAATGTGTTTCAGTTTTTGTTCAGAATGTATTATAAAAGCAAAATGCCTTAAATGCAACTTATTGTCATTTTTTTCTGTCTACGTCTTTGAAAATTTTTGAGTGTGTACTCCTTGAAGGTCAAAAGGTATTCCTGTTACCTAATTAAAGTTTAAACCTAAGAACTGGATGAATCAATTTACAGTCATGGAGAACTGATAATGAGAATGCTGTTTATAAAAATGTCCCCATTAGAAAGATAAAGGGGGTTGATATTGTATGCAATGATGTGAAATGATATGCTGTTCCGTTCCAAGAAAAGGTAATGAATGTAGTAGCCAAGGAGAAGAGAATACATCCATTCATCCAAAATAATTACAGAGTTGAGTTGAATAAAGACATTTAGAAAAGCTCCTCAAATGTGCACGAATTTTTCAGTCATCCACTTATCAAAGTATAGATCTTTTGAATGTTAACTCTCAATACAGGTAATGGTATAGTATGACAAACATGTTACTACAGTGCTAGGGGCATAAATTGCTATGATGTTTTGGAAAGATTTTGGCCATGTGTATACCAAAATTTTAAAAATATATTTCTACTAAACATTTCTAAGGATAGATATAGCTATATGAAAGAGATTCATATGAAAAAATATTCATCACAGTTCACAAAGGCAAAATATTTCATTTAAGTGGCAATAGTATACATTTAAATAATTTATGATAATTTAATGCAAGAACTACTATGAAGTTATTCCAAACCATGTTTCAATACATGCATTATGATGTGAATTGTCTCACTAATTTTATTGAAAATATATGGTTATAAACTTATTTTGACAATAAAACCTTAATTATGTAAGAAGTGCATACACGCATGGGGGCTAGTGCTTATGGCTAAGAAGGAGTGAATGAGTTGAAAATTTCTATTGTGCTTAAAATGTCAGAACTGGGTTCCACTGCTCCCAGTCCAGAGGTAGGGGCTTCTAGGCCACCTTTCTTCTGCTCCCAGCTCAGAGGAGATGAACCATCTGGGTGCCAAATGCAACTCCCACCACCATCAAAATGAGAAGATACATAAACAAGTCTCAAAACCAAACTTCCAGATAACCTACAGCAACCCCAAAGAGAAATAAGATGGGACACTCTGACACTCAATGACTTGGACTCACTAAACTGGCAACAAAAGAGGATTTGGAAAAAATGAAAACATATCATTTCACAGATAACAGCAGAGATTGTGCACATAGTGCAAGACATGATTAATAAATCTAGAGAGGAGCTAAGGAACATGATGGAATCCCAACATAAGAAACAAATGGAATCCATAAAACAGATGCAAACAGATTTCCAGGAGATCAAAAACTCCATTGAAAGTCTACACAGCAGAATGAGCCAATGTGAGGACAGAATTTCAGATATAGAAGATGAGATTGCAATTAGTGACCAGGAAAAGAAAAATTGCTTCAAAATTGTATAGGACCATGAGAAATCAATCCAGCAGCTGCTAGACAATGGAAAGAAGAATAACATAAGACTAACTGAAATCAAAGAAGAAACAGGAGAGAGTGCAGATGACATAAAAAAAATGTTCATAGAAGTAATGGCAGAAAACTTCCCAAGCAGGGGTAAAGAACTTGACATACAGATAAGTGAAGCATATAGGAGACCAAAGAGACTTGATCAAAAAAAATCTACACATAGGCATATAATTGTTAAGATTCCAGAAACCTAACAGAAGATCAAAGTTCTACAAGCAATTAGAGAAAGAAACAAATCACATACAAAGGAAAGCCCATCAAAATTGCAGCACACTTCTCAATGCAAATCCTCAAGGCACGAAGAGTTTGGAATGATGTATTCCAAGCCCTAAAAGAAAACAGCCTCCAACCCAGATTGATGTAGCCTGCAAAACTATCGTACAAAATTGATGGAGAAATAAGATACTTTCATGACAAAGAGCACCTTAGGAACTTCATGAATACCAAACTAGCACTCCAAAATTTTTAGACAATATCCTAGGAACAGGCATTGAGGATCACAACCCCAGGAAGCACAGCAGAATGAACTTATTGGGTAAATGAGAAATTCAATGTAAAGGGGGAGAATCCAACAAAAAGAAAAAGTCATGACAATGATAAGTCAATATTTATCAGTCATAACCATCAATGTTAATGGTCTCAATTCACCTATCGAAAAAATAGACTGGCAGAATGGGTCAAGAAGCAAAATCCAACAATATGCTGCATGCAAGAAACACATTTAATTCAAAATGAAATTCATAGACTGAAAGTTAAAGGGTGGAAAACAATACTCCACTCAAAAGAAACCCGAAAAAAAGCAGGAGTAGCTATCCTCTTTGCAGATTGAGTAGATGTCAAATGAACACTGATTAAGAGAGACGAAGAAGGACACTACATCCTTGTAAAGGTAACACAACAAGAAGAGATGCCAATCATAAATATATATGCACCAAACACTAGTGCATGCCCCTATATAAAACAAATACTAATGGACATGAAAAGTCATATATGCACTAATACAATAGTAGTGGGAGAACTCAGTACCCAACTGTCACAAATACATAGATCAACTAAACAAAAAATAAGTAATGAAGTACTAGAACTCAATTGAACCCTTGAACAAATTAATTTAACAGATGTATACAGAGTGTTCCAATCCACCAAATGAGAATACAAGTTCTTTTCAACTGCACATGGGTTATTCTCCAAAGTAGACCACATACTCGGGCATAGAACATGTCTAAGTAAGTGCAAAGGGATTGAAGTTATCCCCTGTATATTATCAGACCATAGTCCAATGAAATTGGAGATCCATAGCAAAAGAAACCTCAAAAATTTCATGAACGCATGGAAATTGAACAACACACTTCTGAATAACCAGTGGGTCACAGAGGAAATTAAAGAGGAAATCAGACAGTTCCTTCAATTAAATGAAAATGACAATACAACATATTGGAATCTATGGGACACAATGAAAACACCCTTCGGAGGGAAAATCATAGCAGTGAATGTGCATATTAGGAAAACAGAGTGAGCCCAAGTAAACAACCTGATGCTGAACCTCAAGGTGCTAGAAAAAGAAGAGCAGGACAAACCCAAAGCTCATGCAAAGGAGGAAAATATAAAGATCAGAACAGAAATCAATCCAATGGAGACAAAGAGAACAATTCAAAAAATTAATGAAGCCAAGTGTTGGTTCTTCAAAAGAATCAACAAAATTGGCAAACCCTTAGCAAACCTTATCAGAAAAAAGAAAGAAAAGTCCCAAGTTCATGCAATTAGGAATGAAAAGGATGAAATTACAACTGACCCAGCAAAAATCCAGAAAATCATCTATACCTACTTTGAGAAACTATACGCCAATAAGAAAGAAAACACAGAAGAAATGGAAAGATTCCTAGATACATATAAATTACCAAAGTTGAATGAAGACCTAAAAAATTCTGAACAACCCAATATCAACCAATGAAATTGAAAACATAATTAAAAACTTACCAACTAAGAAAAGCCCAGGCCCTGATGGCTTCACTGCTGAATTCTACAAGACATTTAGAGAGGAACT
>NW_004624808.1:3352333-3414545 GCF_000247695.1 Heterocephalus glaber
TGAATGTCATTATATTGTATACCTAAATGTACCAATGATTAGAATGAATAATTGATAATGCGAAATAGGATGAAAATGTCCAAAGGGGTAGGAGAAGTGGGAGTGGTAGGGGAAAGAAAAGAAGCGAAAGAAAAAATGATGAAAAACGGAAAAAATGCAAACAAAATCTTTGTAAATACAGAAGGGTGGAGGGGGTGAAGAGAGGGCTGGGAATGGGGAAAAAATAAGATACATCCTGTGAAGGTACAAGTTCCCAATGAGGAATGTAAATGTATTTTATACTTAAAATGTACCAATAAAATAATTTAAAGAAAAAAAAAAGTCGGAACTGGGCAAGCATTTGATATCAACCAATTAAGGTTTATGGAAATTGGCCTAGAACAAAGAACAAATTGAAAAGAGATTATTCACAAAAATCTGGGTCTTTGTTGTTCTCATGTGAGGTCACACTCATCCCTCATGAGTTCAATGAGATCATTGATGTTGACTGTGAGTTATTGCTAATGTGTTCTGACTTGACATACACCAAAAAGTGGAAGGCAACATCTCAATAGTAACTAGGAAAAGCCTGCAGCTTTCCTAATGGGATGCTGGGGCTCCCATTGGTTTGGGCAGATGATTGAAAGCCTAGTCATAAATTTAACAATGTTACCCAGAAAATGAATGTTATACAGAGGCTCAATAAACCCTTCATATAAAACTTCCCTAATCATTCAAATGTACAGAAGCAACCCAAAAAACACAAATTGTTTAAACAACCCTGTGTGACTGAGATTGCATGTATGACTGAGACCTGAGAGGTCACAAGTTTGCCACATATTCCCAGCTGATGCAGAGATTGTGCAAACCCTCATGGGAAAATATAGGGGCCAGAGGAAAGCAAAAGCTGAAAAAATTGAGTAAAACCTCCTGAACAATGAAATGCATCCTCAAGTCACAAACCTATGTGCCAGCAAAGATGGAAGACTTATTGACTTAAGTCATTTGACCAAAAGCTTATCCGTTGTTGCCAAACCACTAAGACATGTAGAATGAGCATTATTTATGAGATGTCACAGAAACTGAAATAATGAAATGAAAGCTGAATATTAATTTCAGTGACTACATACAGTAAACAAAATACCACAGATTATACGTAGGAAGGAAATCACCTTTAAAAGCAAATGACTGGACTGGGGATGGAGCACCACAAATGACAAAAAGGCAAATACCACATGACCTTACTTACACCTGGAAACTAAAATAGTAAAACGCATTGATGTAGAATGTGGAATGGTAGTTACCAGAGGCTGGAGAAGAAGAACAGATGGGGAAAGGAAAAATGTTGATCAAAGTTTATGAGATTTCACTAAACAGGGAAAATTAGCTTTATTAATCTATTACACAACATAGTAATTATAATAAATGAAAGGAGCCGGGGATTTAGCTCAGTGGCGCCAAATTTGCCTCGCAAGCACAAGGTCCTGAGTTCGATCCCTAGTACAGCAAAATAAATAAATAAATAAATAAATAAATAAATAAAGTACTTAGATTTCAATACTTCCTAATAGCAGATTTTAAAAGTTTTCACCAAAAATGATAAATATCTCAGATGACAGAATTGTTAATTATCTAAATTTCAACACTCCACAATGTAACCATATATCTAGACATATGCATGCAAATATTATTTGTCAATTAAAAATAAGTTTAAATTTCAAAAAGTGAATGAATTAAACATTACCTATTGAATGGAAAAATTAAGAAAATTGAAGTCTAATCTTGCTGTATACATTCTGCAAATATCCACTATTCATAGCAGAATTTAAGACCAGCTAGAAAATGTGAACCATATCCACAAAACTATAAACTTACTCTAACTGGACACAGGTTTTAGATTAAAATGACAAATTCTTCAGAGCATTTATTATAAAAAAGTATTTAAAGCTGATGGGAATTACTTTTAAATTGAAAGAAGGTATTATCATCAAATAGAAGATATAAAAAAAACATGGAAACATTGAATATAAATTCCAGAGTTGCAATACACAATAACTCAAATGATAAATTTACTGGAGGAGCGGGTGCCAGAATGAGTCATGAACTCAATACAGAGTAAGCATTCCATGGAGCAGAAAGGAAAACAAAGAATAAAAATAACACATCAGAGAAATAAGGGACATCATTAAATACACAAATGTGCATGTAATGGAGTAGCAGAAGAGAATAATGACAAAGGAACAGAATAATGACAAATTCAAAGAAAAATATTAATCTAAAAAGTATAACAAATGCCAACTAGGGTAAAAGAAGAAATTTACACACAAACCATCAGTCCTAAGACAAGGAGAAAAAAGGGGAAACATCAAGACAACACTGACTCATCAGGTACAAGAAGACTCCAATAATCATACCTGATTCCCACAACAAGCCATGGAAACCAGAAGGCACTTGGGAAAACCTCAAAGAAGAGTTGAAGGCAAATAAAGAATCAACTGGGAGTCTTATAACCAAACAAACTGCTTTTCAGAAATGAAGGTAAAATGAAAATATAACATATTACCAGATTTACAAAAAAGAAAAACATAGATGTTTATTACTAACAGAAACTCTTTGAAAAATCCTACAAGAAGTTCATTAAGTTGAAAGGAAGCAATCACAATGGAAATTCAAATGCACACAAGGAAAACAAAGAGCATTACTAAAGATAATTATGTACATAATTACAAAAGACAGTGCAATTGCATATTTCTGCAGTCTTCTCAAGTGATTTATAAAGCAATAAAATAAAATATTATAAGATTGATGGTATTGATGGGTCTACATAAATAAAAATGTTACATCTTTGCCAATAATGGCATGAAGGAAATGTGTGGAAATAAATCTGCATTGGAATAAGAAAATAAAAAAGAGTAACATAAATCCAGGGGTAGAAATGAAGAAACACAGAAAAGTAAAGGAAGGCTAATATAACAATATTTACTTCTCCATTACATTATAAAAGTATGTAATTTAATTAAAATGTATAGCTGAGTTTTTAACATATGCATAATATGTATGGGAGACTGTAAAACTGATTATGCCCAAAGCAGGCTGTAAAGAGTTAACCCCACAACTGGCTTGTTTATAGAAGTGACCAAGGTCAGAGTAACTCGCACCCAAATTCTGTTCCCACAACTAAAATCTTCTTACTAGATGGACAATGTTGTAATTACAACCATATATTTTGTCTATTATGTTCCTAATTGGAGAATGTGTTGTCTTGCCATTCATGATCCTGGTTTACATTAATTTCCATAGAAACACATGACTGTGTATCTTGCACACCATTCTGCCCTTGCATGTCGCTGGTCTTTACCCCAACTGATTAGCAATAAAAGTCAGTGGCTGGGACTGACCAGGGCCTTTGTCCATTGCACCAGCATTGGTCATCCTGGCACCCAGCTTTCTGTCTCTTAGTTCTGTCTTTTAGGTTTTTTTCCCTCAGGCCTGCATCAGGAAACTGGAAACTAATTGCAGTGGTCTCCAGCAAATATGCATAATAATAAAGGTACAAAGTGGGCAAAGAAAGGAACAGCAGTATATAGGATTGATAATTTTTCTATTCCACTCTAGAATTAAATTTTTATAAATTTGAAATGTATTGTGATAAAATTGATAATCCCTGAAGAAATTTCTAAAAAGAATACATTGTGAGAGTACCAGTAAGTAAACTAAAATGTTACCCTAGGACATGTTTTCATAGGGCCAAAAAAGAAAATAAAGGAGGATGATGCAAAGGAAAACAGACATGAAACAAAATGGTAGATGTTACTCAAAAGATATCAGGAAAAATATTAAAAATGAATGACTTGACCAGTGAAATAAAAACTCAGGAAATATTAGAATGGATGAAAACTAAGTTGTAATTATGTACTGTGAACTGGATGGAAACTTTAGATTCAAATGTAAATATATTAAAGTAAGAAAGGGGAAATATATCATGCCATCGGCAACCTTAATTAAGGAACATTGTGGTACATGCCTAAAATCCTAGCACTCTAGTAGGCTGAGACTGAGGAATCACAATTTCAAGACCAGCCTGGGCAATATAGTAACTTACTGAGACCCCAGGTCAAAATAAATCTAAAAATAAGGGCTGGACCTGTAGCTCAGTGAGAAGGACTTGGATTCAATTTTTTTTTTTGCGTTCCTGGCTCTAATATTGCAAAAGAAAAAAAAAATCAGTATTCTAGGATAAATTAGATATTTTGAAATTACAAATGAGTTAATTACTCAGAAACATATAAAAGTTATAAGTATACATATCCAAATTAAAAGAAAAATCAATAGAATTGAGGAAAAAGATAGACCTTAACAATAATGGTTAAATATTTCAATACTTAGCTCTCAATAAAGACAAAAACAACTAATCGATAGATCATTAAAGAAATAGAAAACTTGAATAATTCTATAATCAACTTAATTTAATAGATACACATAACATTATCCCAAATAATAGCAAAAGAAGCATTGTTCTTAATCACAAGTAGAACATGCTCCAGGATACAGCATATTTTTTCATAAAAATACCTTCAATATATCTAAAAGATTAGAAATCATGCATTCTATTTCCTCTGAAAAATAGAGTCAAATTAGAAATTAGTAGCAAGGAGAAATTTTGTTTATTACTGTGTGTAAATTAACAAACTCTTAAATAAGCAGTGGTCAGAGAAGATATCAAAATGAAACTTTGTAATTCGAGAGAAAGAAAATGATGATAGCATAACAGAAGGAATTGGATGCAACTAAAACACTGCTTAGAAGGAAAGTAATAGATGTAAACATCTACATTTAAAAAAGAAGTAATAAGTAAAATAAATCCTTAAAGATATAACTTAAAATACAGGAAAAAGAGAAGAAATTATTTCTCTACATAATAGAATACCATAAAGTAAAACCAACAAAATCCGTTTTTTTCCTTTGAGAAAGTTACTTACTTAGCTAGAGTGACAAAAATAAGGAACCAAAGACATCCACATATGAAGTGATTTTGTCATGTGAGGTGATTTTGTATAAAATCTAATTTTATGCTTTATTGTATTTTCTATATTTCTTACATTGACAATGTACTATGTCTGTAATCAGAAAAACAAATATTATTTAAAAGTGAAGAAGCTACCCATAGATACTAAGGACAATATTTGTCACAGTTAATATCTGTTACTTATTTTTAATAAATATACATGAAACAATCTGGGGATTTAGCTCAGCGGCACCACGCCTGCCTCGCAAGAGTGAGGTCCTGAGTTTGATCCCTGGTACCAAAAAAAAAAAAAAGCCAATCAGGAAAGAGCCCTGCCCTAGCTATTGGGAAAAAAAGAATAGAAAGAGGAACAAGAATATGACTCCTACCCTTGAGCACACAATATGGCTAAGCCTTCCGGGCCACTAGGAGTGTGAGAACAACGTCAAAATCCATAACTGCCAGATCCTACAATACATAAGTCATTCTTCCAAATACCCACCTTACTTAATGGGCATAATTAAAAACTAAAGGAGAGAGGAATGGGCAGGGTGCAAGAGTTGTGAAAACATTCACAGAGAAAGTCGTACTTGAGCTTGGCCTCGATGCAGAGTAGGAGTTCTCGACTGGCAGGAAGAATCACACACAGAAGACATACAGAAGCATAAGGAGGCACAGATGACTGCATTCTAGTGCAATTGGAACTCCATGGAGGTGCAAGAAGAGAAGCTGCAGGGGATGGTTGGGCCAAAATGAAGAAGACTCTGTTACCATGCTGTGAATTGTCCTTAATCTTAAGAAATTTTGTCGTAAAAAGAAGTGTGATACATTGTGATTTGCTTTCCATGAGGGTAATTCTTGGGCTACCTACTAGGGAATAATTAGTATTGTTATTCTTTTTTCTTGCCTATGACTTTTTCAAAGCTCTTAAAAACAAAACTGTGATAATGAACTCCATGTGTTGTATTTCTCAAAGAAATTTCTTGTAAATGAGTGTGTCAGATCCCCAAGAATGTGACTAAAGTGACATTACAAATTAAGATTACCATATGCCACAAAGGAAGGAAATAATTTACAAATCATTTAAGAGACTTCAGAGAAAAGAGAAATAGTTTAAAATAGCACAGAGGCTTGAGGAATTTATGCTACAGCTCTATTCTTTTTTTAATCATTACTGTGATATTTCCTTGTATGTTTGCATTGTATAAACCAAATAGTTTACCTGGTGATAATGTGAATTGTAATTTTTATTTATCAGTGGTAACAGCTTAACATAGTTGAAAGGAATAAGAAGCAGGAATCACATAGAATAATAATTAATAAGGAGAATAGCTTTTATTTCTGCAATGTCATACATCCTACTAAGGTGTCCATATAAGTTCTCACATAAACAAGGACACTTAGGAGGGTAAGAGGGGACCCTAATTAAGGATGATACAGTTATAAGACCAATATGATGAATTGTTACATAGAGTAAATCAAGAGAATTTTCATCTCCTCTTGAGCTCAAGCTCCAAAGAATGTTCTCTTTTATGACCAAAAATGTTTTTGCTTTCCAAAACAGCGATAAAACATTCTTTATAGCTGTCACCCTAGGTTTGGGCTCTCCTCTCCAGGCCCTGGCATATGACCATAAGGCTACTGGTTTCTACACAGCTGAGGCTCTAAAATCAGAACTGTATTTTCCCCACACCATGCTAAGCCTGTGAGTGAACTTGCCTCTTAGGAAAGGCTTTTCCCCTGGAGTCTTTCGTCAATTAGACTGAATGGTGATGAGAAATCCAGAGTGGCAGAAAAAATTCATGTGAATATATCATCTTGCTGAGTTCAAGGCAGTATACTCTAGGTTAGAAATTTGGTCCATCAATAATTTTCTGCTTGTAGAGTTGGCTTCTGTTGGAAAAGTGCAATTGGCATAGAGGTGGGCCATGAATAGACACTTTAATCCTTTGTAATTTCATTTGGTTGATATTGTGGGAGCTTTAAAAATGATGCAATAAATGCTGGAAGCATCACAATACTCAATTTCAAAATATGCTACAAAGCCATAATGACAAAACAGCATGATATTGGCATAAAAACTGCTATATAGACCAATGTAACAGGATAGAGGAAACAGGGACAACTACACCCACAACTACAGGCATCTGATTCTGGACGAAGGAAGAGAAAAATGTATGTTGGAGACAAAGCAACCACTTTAACAAATGGTGCAAGGAAAACTGGATATCTGCTTGCAGAGGACTGCCATTTTGGAAAGGCAGTCACTATTGGAAAATAGATCCCTGTCTCTCACCGTGTACTAACATTAAAAATGGACCAAAGGCCTAGGCACAAATCCGAAACTTTGAGACTGTGGGAAGAAACTAAAAGAAAAAATTTGAAGTCATTAAGTACAGGCAGAGACTTACTGAACAGGATTCTAATAGCACAGAAAATAATAGTAAGAAAGAATAAATAAATGGGACTACATCAGATGAAAAAAGCTTGTGCACAACATAGGTAACAACTAACAGAGTGAAGCGACAATCTAAAATATGGGAGAAAAATTTTGCCAGCTACCCTTCTAGGAGGTTTGATATCAAGAATATATAAAAAATTCAAAAAATTGGGGCCAGATAACCAAATCACCCAATCATTAGATCGGCAAATGTACTGAACAAACACTTTTCAGAAGGACAGATTTCCTGTAAGTATATGAAAGAAGACTTTAGCCATTAAAGGAATGATAATCAAAACCGCATGTACAAATTCCCCATGAGAAATGTAATCATTATGTACAGCAATAAAAATTGAAAAAATAAATCACATTGAGATTTTATCTCACCCCACTCAGAATAGCTATTATCAAGAATACAAAAGACAATAAGTATTGGTGAGGATGTGAGGGAAAAGAAACCCTCTACACTGCTGGGAGGAATGTCAACTAGTACAGATGCTGGAAATCAGTGAGGAGGTTCTTCAAAAAGAAATCGAGCTACCTTTTGATCCAGCTATATCACGCCCCAATATATTCTTCACTCCCTGAAGAATTAAAGACAGCACTCTATAAAGATACATGCATACCTACGTTTATTACAGCACAATTCATAATAGCTAAACCATAAAAACAGCCTAGGCTCCAGAAATCGTAGTACATATACCTACTGATATATTATTCAGCCACAATTAAGAATAAAATCATGTCATTTACAGAAAAAAAAAATGGATGGAACTGGATATCAATATGTTAAGTGAAATAAGCCAGACTCAGAAACTTAAACATCACATGTTCTCCCTCATATGTGGAATCTAAGAAAATGAAAAGGGGAGATGACAAGAAACTAAAAGGAAGGCTGTTAAAGTTTGTGGTTAGGCCCCTCCCCTTGTTTGGCGAGGGAACTTTTTACAATGTAGCGATATGAGCCTCTGTGGAGGCATGTGTAGTTCTGATATGACTCTGTGAAGTAAATCACACCCAACCAGTCTGTAGCATGTTAATGCATACCGAATCTGACTGAAAATATTAGCATATGCCCATATAAGGGAGACAAAGACACAAAAATTGTATAGAAGGGTGCAATTTCACCACGCTGGGCACTCAGCCTTTGGATAGAATCCACTGAGTCAGGGCCAGCACGAATAAAGCCTTTCTGGAACAAAAGGCCTCAGCGTCCCGTTTCTCTACAAAAACCCCCTCAAGGACTTTGTTTCCATTCTATTGTATACCTAAAATGTACCAATAAATTTAATTTTTAAACAAATACTGCAGCATTTTGAGGAAAGGGATCTGGGTAAGGGAAGAGGGAAGGGAGAGAGTGTAATGAGGGATAAACATAATCAAGTATGTATAAAGATGGCAAAATGAAACCCATTATTCTGTATAATAAATACACTTTAATAATTTTTAAGTTATCCATTGAGGTTCTGATAGATATCTCACCACTGCAGGGATTTTTGCAATGGCTGGGCTAAGTCATGAATCCTTCAAGGCACAGTTCCGTGACACTAGAAACAAAGACCCAACCTTTTGGAAACATGACTCCATAGTCCCCTTTAGTATGAATGTTGAAAATATGTAACTTTCTTCTAGATGACTATAGCACTCTGTAAAATCAGAACCCTCCATGTCACTAAAATAATGAATACTCACATTAGTCAGTTCCTTGTACGGACGGAAAAAAATGATGAAATGTAGTTCACATATGCTAAAACTTACCATTTAAAAGTGTGCAAGTCAGTGGCCACTTGTTTTTATTTTTTGAACATTTTGTACACCTTCAGAAATAAACCCTTGTACAACCATTCATGGGTTGTGTAACACAGTAGCATTTCTTAGACAGAAAGGACATAAAAGTGATTGATGGCCCATAGTACTGACAGTTCCATAAATTTGTCTCAAACCTCCTTCTTACTTCTTCATGAAAATCATCAGTTTAATTTACATACCCATACATGTACCAATTTTCTTCAAATGTATAGTTTGTGCTTACTATTTCCCAAGCACTTCGCTAGGTATGGAATATAAAACAGTAAACCAGACACATATCATTTCTACACTACTAATCCTTCCTATCTAGTAAAAGAAGAAAACATTGTTCTTATCAATAATGATAAATTAAGAGTATGATAGTACTTAGAGAGGAATAAAATGTATAAAGACATTTGATTTGCTTAGAATTCAGAGGCAAGGGAAGTTTCTCTAGTGTAAGGAATTGAAATGGACATAAATGAAAACTAAGAATGACCAAATGGAAAGTTGGCCCTGAGGTGGGAAAGAATATTTTGAGGAACTGAGATAATCATCATCATCATCATCATCATCATCATCATCATCATCATCATCTAAATTTATCTGGCTCTTCAATGTGCCACATTTCCCAATTCACTTAGTTCTTTTTCTTGACATTAGCTTCTGTCTTTTCTTGGTGTTCAACCATTTATACAATGTATTCTGGGTAATTGACTTCACTTTTCTGTCAGATAACATGATGTGGAACAATATTCCTAAGCCACCTTTTTCCCCCCTAAAAGAACAGTGTTGCAAATGGTGACTACTGCTAAGGTGCTCAAAGTGCAGTGATAGATTTAAAACCTTTAGGTCTTTTCTGCTTAAGAACAATTTGAAATGTCATCTTTAGAGAAGATCATCACCAATTCATGTGTTTAATTCTCTGCCTTTCTATAATTCTGGATCTTGATCTTAATTTTGCATTGAAGAGAGCTTAAACATAAAGTCTCAAGTGCCTGGCAATTGAAAACCTATTCTCAGCAGAATGGATTTGAAAAACGAGGATCAAGTATTTAGGACAATGAAAATGAATAAGTAGGTGAAATATGTGAACACACGTGTATACGTGCATACACACACACACACACACACACACACACACAATGGCTGCAATCTACTGGCACCTTAATCTTAGACTTTTCAGTTTTCCGACCTGTGAGGTTTGTTGTTCATGTATTTCCCTGTCTAAAGTATTTTGTTATAGCAGCCCAGTCTAAGACAGAAGCATTCCTGGTATCCTAGTGTAGGTAAAGTTCCCCTGATTTCTACTTCTACAGTTGCCTCATATTTCCCTGGCACTACATATATCATGGTATCTTACAAATGCTTCATCCGTGTCTATCTTCCCTGATAGATTGTAAATGATTTTCAGTATGAATGGATAAATGTTAAGAATTTAATGCGAAGAAAATGAAATCACAGTTCTGAGGGCCTTGGCTTCTTGAAATAATTTCCAAAATTTCCACCTTGGTATAATGGCATCTTTTAATTTATGCAATTTCTAAACCCTCTGGCCTAATTTGCTTTTGGAAAGATTCACGACACACTGTAGGAGGACTGGAGACCTATTCCTTTTGGTGTCAATTCATCAGTGTCTTATTTGCACCAGAAATGCTGCCAGCACAGCCCTGAACAAAACAACGGGATACTACATACAATAGAGCTGGACAAACTTTCTTACAGAAGCACCCAAGTGAATCTCAGTTGTGTGCTCAGCTAACTGAAGATGGCTCAATATGCTTAGATACACCTGGAGCTAAGAATAGAAAGGTAGAAATTAGGGTCATTAGCCTAGCATGCTATCCAGTCAATAAATTTCTCATCTGTCCCAGAAAGCTTTCAGAAAAGTTTAATGAATGAAGGGAAAATTGTCCTGATAATCTTGTACAAAATAAGAATTTAATTTACTTGTACCTTTGATTCTATCCCGAGAGGTATTAAGAGCTTGTGTGCTTTGATATTTTAAACAAAATATGAGAAAAGTCATCTCAAAAATGAAACTTTCACCTTCCAAACTTTTTCACGTTCTTTCAAAAAATTTCCAGTAAATAATCTGTGTCTATTTCTATGCTCAGACACCAGCAGTGTGCCATTACATTGGAACAATAAAAAAATAAAATAAAAACAGCCAAAAAAGATTTTAGGCTCATTTTAAATAATGCCTTTTGTACAGCACCATGTTCTTCCACGCTTTCTTGCTCTGCGAACATATTGACTGCTAGTTGAGGCCAAGGAAAGGGATGGTTTTCAAGAGACCATTAAATTGTGGTAAACATTCACAGATTTCTCCCGCTCCTCTCCATTCATCTGCATTATGGTGCGTTCAAGCTGTTTGTTTGTTTTTCATGCTCCTGAGAGCCAAGCATCATGTCCTTGGTTAACAATTCATATCATCACTGCCCAGGAATGAAACTTTTCAACACAGAGAAAAACTTCGGTGATGCAACTGAAAAAAAAAAGAGAGAGAGAAATCTAGGATTATTTCATGGTAGAAAATCATTTGTGTGAATCCATAGTCTTGAGAGAAATTGTAGGATAATTTCCCCATGTTAAAAATTTTAAAAGCATAATTTGGTGCAAATAAAATTTTAAAGACATTATAAATCCATATACATGGAAACTCACAGAACTAAACAATACAGAATACTCAACTCATTGGTAAAAAGTAGTCTTAAAATCCATCAAATCTTTACTTTCTAAATGTACAGATTGGGTTAATGACTAAATATTAGAATACTGTTGTTGATGTTATATATTTTACCCTTAAATTTGTAAATATTAGCTACTTAAGAAACAAGTAAAGTGTGTGTATGTGTGTTTTATACATATCTTTGCACATATATGTATGTGGACACAAACATATGAAAATATCTGATAAATTGTACAAGTTGCAACAAGAATATTTAGCTATTGTTTCCAATTCAAATAGTTAAATATTTTACAGTTTTAAACCAGTTATGTATAATTAAAGATAAATTTATGGGTGTTACTTCTGAATTTTATTCTTCATAATAATATATCTTGAGTATTATAGATGCTTTGCATTTTTATAGGGCAGAGTATTTTAAAATGGAAGTCACAATTATCCTTTCATCATTGTGTCAGATAATACTGCCAAAAGACACAAAATTTGAGAAGCTTTAGGATGTCAGTGTCTTTCTATTTAGAGCAACATCATTTTAAGGGTGAAATGGAGTCAAATGACATTCAACTTCAGAATAGGAGGCAAGCAGCCCAGCTTTTCGAGCCGTTGTGTGTTCATGGCTGTTTTGTCACTGTCTGAGAACAGATTGATCTTTAAATCTTTTTGAATTATTCATTTGCATTTATGGAAAACACAGTTTATGAAGTTCTTGAATGATGTGTTCCTATATGACATGTCATGGGTGTTCTGTAATATCTTACTTGCCTAGCAGGGAATTGTGTTATAATTTTAAAAATCATTAAGTAGATATAGATCTTATACATTTTCCTGTTATTTGACAGTATCGATTCTATCATTTTATGTAAAAATTATCCTTTCTCTTGTCATTGTCAAATCGAAATACCATATTGGGAACCCAAACACAGGCTTTAGAGCAGACAGCATCTAAATTCCTGTCCTAGCTCTTCTCGAGGGAGCTGTGCTCAATTTCGCCAACTCTAAAATGGGCACAAGTAGAAGAGGGACTAGGAGTTAACAGGAAGGGGGCTGGGGGAGATGCAAGGGGAAGGTAGAGACAATAGAGGGAGGATAATCAGACACAGTCCATATTGGATGCATTTATGAGTATATCACAGTGAATCCCATCAGTTTGTACAACTAATAAGTGTTAATGATTACAATAAAAAAGAAAGTGAAAAGATAAAAAAGTAATTAAAACTGAAAGAAAAAAGCCAAAAATAAATAAATAACATGAGAACAGTTATTGACTACTGAGATCAATTGGCCCAGAAAAACATCAACTTTCTATAAATCTGTTTTATTGATGTATCATTGTAATTAAAAACTGCCCATATTTAAAGTATACAATTTGATGAATTTCAAGAAAGCCTTGACTCATAAACTGGCATGTCTATTAAAAATCTTGAGAGAGGGCAGCCCCCAAGTAAGGTACACCAAGGATTAGCTTGAATTCTTAGCAATGTTCTATCTTCTCTCTTATGTTGGGTTTCCTTCCATCAGGCTCAGGACAATAAGTCACCAGTATATCAAGGCTTCATATCCAGACAAGTCCACATCCCACATCCAAAGCGAGAGAAAGAGAGAGAGAGAGAGAGAGTCTCTTTTTAATGATAATGGAACCCGAAAGACTTCCTAGACAGAAGATTCTCATTGAGTCTCATTGGCAAGAACTGGGTTATCGTTCTACTTTTCATTATTATTGGCAGAGGAGCTTTAAATGATTACAATGTAATCCGAATGAGGTGGCCATCTCCTATCGTATTACATGAAGGGGGGAGTAGATAACTGAACAAACTGGGAATACTTCCTGTAAGCAAGAAAAACATTGGAAGATGGTTGGGAAAAACAGTGAATACAAAGCACATCACAGGGTATCCTGAGTAGTAAATGAAACAAAATATTATATAAATTTCTGATACAAAGTCCTCAGAATTTAAGTTAGTGATGCTATCCTAGTTGTTAGTATGGTTTCTGATCTAGAAGGTGAACACTACTTACAATGCAGGCCATGAATGAGACACAAAAGGAATATATTTTGATTTTCCAACTTATGACTTAGACTCCATACCAGAAAATGAAACACTTCTCTAAAGGAACAAAGATGTATTTTAAGCTTTGTGGGCTATATGCAGCGCTTTTTTGTCACAAACTCTTCTTTTTCAACACTTTAAACATGTCAAAACCCTTCTTAATTCCCGAGAACAAACACAGGCCACAGAAGACTTGTCAGTCTCTACCCTAAAACAATTACTCTGTAGATTCACTGTGCCTCCATTCTTCTGTCTGTGAAATGGGGATTGCAGAACTGTCTTCTGTAGAGTGATTTGGGGAGGGTTAAAAAATGTACATAAACAAAAAGAGCCACTTAAATTACTAACATTAATAAAGAGCCTATGACATGTCAGTATTGTTTCTAAGTTGCTGTTTTTGTATTTAATATACCACACATAGGCATGTATCAACTGACAAGGTCACAGATAAAACAAATTCATAACTGCAAATGAATGTATTATATGTATAAGAACAATGCACACTGTACTCAAGTTTGAAAATGTCACAATGCAACCCATTAATTTGTAAGATTGATATGCATTCATATTTATAATAATTAAAATAAATATTAAAATAGCTAATAACAAATTTTGTAGAACTGAAGGTGAATAAGCAGGATGTGCTGGTGAGGTCAAGTGAGGCAAAAGGGCCTGAGCTTACTAGGCTGCAATCCTGAGTCCAACGGTTGGTAGTAATGACCTTGGAAAAGTTACATTACCTTTCTATGTTGAACTTTCATCGTCTATTAAAATTAGATAGCAATGATGCCTGCCTCTTAGGAGTAATCTGAGTGCTCTAGATGCATATCAAGACACCAGCACATAAATGTTCAACAAATGGCAGTTGCTATTATTTTTCATTTCCTTTCCAGTTGTATTAAATGTCTCTGAGGATATGTCTCCAAAATAGTCATTCCATCACGTGACGGGAAAGTTTTGACTATTATTTTGACTGGGGTGGTCAAGCCAGTGACTCAGAGAAATGGATATATGTCCAAAAACAAGAATGGATTGGTTAATTAAGCCTAAATTGTTGATCCAATAGCTCCATGTACACATGTAGCTTGATTGTGATTTCTTTCTGTTATGTACTGCCTTTTTAAATGTATCTGACGGGAAAGTGATTGAATTTTAATTATTCAATTTTAAAGTTTATGCCCAGGGGCTCCTCCGCTTCAATTTAGCTCTATAAATGAGGGTCCTGGGCATTCTCACACTGACTAGACTGATACTACCAAATTCATATTCTCATCCAAGGTGCCTGCTAACCGAGGTACTAAACTGAAGCAAATCCTCAGACCACTGAAAAAAGCCACCCACAGCTTGGACAAGAAGTCATTACCTTAATTTGAGAGAGGGTGAATCAATTTGCCAAAAGACTGAAATTTATAGTTATGATTTTCTTGCAAGGATTAAATTTGTGCTTAACAGAACGAAAACTAGCTTTGCCAGAATACCTACTATGTACTACACACAGTTGGGGAAACTTAGGCACAAAAAAGCCATGTCACTTGTCCAAAGTGATAAAGCTAATAAACTTATCAAGAAAATGTAAGTGAACCAATCTTCCCAAAAACTATCCTTTTGATCTTTGTGCTGAGACAAATAATAATTAAACTATAGCTCTCCACCTTCTAAAAACAAAATCCTTAAGGAAAGACCCAACTCTACCACTGTGGTTATGTTGTTTCTGTTGTTTTAAAGGTTTGTTTTGTTTTGTTTTGCCTGTGGCCTATGGTCTCCTAAAGGAGATAGTGAGGAAAAGACAGAGGGGAGGAGGGAAGAGGGAGGGGGAGAAGGAGAAAGGAGCCAGAGAAAGAGAAATGACATTACAAAATTAGGAAAAAATGTACGAGAATTCCACTCCCCAAATTCCACCCAGCAACCCATCAGAACAACCAAGCAACCTACCCCAGGGGCTGCCAGATATTGCTGCCCACAGGATGGAGTTCCCCAGGGGCTGTTCGCCTGCCTGAAGCCTCCAGACTGCCGACAGCTATGGATTTCATTCTTCTTAGCTCTCAAGAAGAATAACTGACATTGACCACATTACTAGGATTAGCTACTTAGGAGAAAATGACATTCCCTTGTAATCTGTAGCTTCCTAGAGGGCAAGAACCATGTCTGCTTTTCTCAGTGCTACACCCCAAGTGGCTACAGCCATGTGGGATACATTTTAGATGCTCCATACACATTTTGTGGATGAATAAGAATTTCAAATCTTTGAGAAAAACACATGAGGTTTCAACTCCTGGCTATGACGCCTTCATAGTGAGACAGAGATCTCAGAGCTCCAAGGTCAATCAATTTGAATTTACAAGCCTCACTTCCTTTGAACTTTGGGGCATAAACTGCCAAGAAAGCTCGCCTAAGTGGTGCCTCAGTGTGGGCAGAATTGGCTTATATTGTATAATGTGATGCTTCACAAACTAACGGCATCATTTTTCCACGCTGTGAATGTATGGGCAGCAGAGTACCTCTCAATAGTCAGTTCTGAACAGGTATTGCCTCAGCCGAAGGGATCTGCTTCAGCCAAAGTCATACACCTCCCTCTTGAGGTAGCCTGATCCAGTGAATAGTTACTATAGGGATAGAAAAGTTCTCCTAGCTTCAAAATGCCATGTGGCCTTGGCTAAGATCTCTGTTCAGATTCTATCAAAGACAAGCTTCTCTCTGTAACCAGTTTTGCTTCTTTCTCTTCCTTTCCACTGCTATTGATCTTAAAGACACTCTTTGTTGAACATTCTGCATTCTAATCTTTGTCCAATATCTGCTTCCTGGAGAACCCAATCTACAACAAATTCCACTGTATCCTCCTTTCTCCTGTCATACATTCCTCATGCAGGAAGTCTCTAGCCTAGTACTCCAAGTCTTCCCCTGTCCAAACCTTAAGGGTCATATAAGCTTGTCAATCACATACGCATGGAGCTAATCACACTGGCACAAAGAGGAGAAAGTTTCTACTCTTCCTAGTAAGACGTGAGAATTGTGGTGTTAGTGTGTTCCTTCCCTAGATATTGATACCAATATTTCTCCAAAATACCCCTCAGTTATGAAGACTAGAGTTAAGTAGGACCAGTGGTGCACCTCAAGTGACCAAGGATGCACAATATCCTTTCAATTCTCGAGTTTTATACTAGAAATAATTATGAATTTGGCAAAGTTCACTATTTTTCTTAGCTTAAGTGTAATGCTTCCAATATTTAAAAAAAACAGCAAAATTAGCTCTGCCAGAAAGTGAATATTATTTTTCTCTGTGGCTTTTCACACAGTCAAACATGTATCTGAAGTGTGGCCTAAGTCCAAAACTGGCCTGCTGGCAGGGTTAGTTATACTATGAGTATACAATACAAGCAATCTGACTGTTCAGTTATTGGACCTTAGTGGTTACTGAGTATTTTGAATACCATCCTTACCTAATGTATAAGGCTTTCTGGTCTACTATGCTATAAAACATGTCATATTGATAAGTTTTAATTCTGGTCATCTTAGAGTTTTCTTTCTCTTCTTCCTTTTGTGCTATTGTAATTATTCCATTCTTCGTACCCCATCCCTTCACCTACCGACTTCTATACTCTTTGCTCATCTCCTCTCCCTATGTTCCATGCATTCTACCTTAATTTTTTGAAAAAAACAATAACACATCTTTATATACAGGAAATAGAATATATACAGGAAAACAGAAACAAGAGTCCATAAAAATATGTGCATGTGTACTATTTATACAAAAGGTGACATTTGAAAGCTGGGGGGGCCAGGGCATCCCAATTTGTAAATGATTTTAAGACTGTTGATAATCCAGCTGGAAAATAGACATGTCTGCCTCACATAGTGAAGAAAAGAATAAACTCCAGTTCATCTAAACATACGTATAATATATCATTGGTAAATTTTTTTAAATCTTGCAGTGAGGAAAATCTAAGGACAAAAAAATTGAAAGACACTGAAAATTCATATAGATAAATTGTAAACTTCAGTATGACAAAAGATCATAGTTCAGAGGTAACACAGTAAATATTTGTACAGACAATAATAAGTGGGATGTTAAAACACTATAAATTTTTTAATATCCAGAGGGAACAAATAGGCAATTCACAGAAGAAACCAAGTGCTATCAAACATGAAAAATGCTGTCCAAGGGGAGGGGCCTACAGGAGGGAATAGGATAAAATAAAATAAAAAATATTTTAAATAATACTCTCCAAGTGAGCAGAGAAACAAAGCCTAAAACTCAAGAAGATACACTTTTTCACCCATCATATTGACACAAATGATGGAGGGTGTTAAACCCAGCTCGAATGATCTTGTGGGAATACAAGCATTTTCATAGCCCCTGATAGGAGGGAAATCTGTGAAGCATTTTGGAAAGCAATTTGGCAAGATTTTTCAAAACTACAAATGCATCTTCACTTTGATTCTAGGAGTCTTTCCTAACGAAATTATTATTATCATTATTGGGTTTTTTAATGCAAACAATTCACTACATTTTGTTAATACAAAATGAAAAGTTACTCATATGATTTATAAGAGTTTTGTTTCTATTTTATCTTTTCTCATTTTTTCTTTTCCCTTCCTTCCTTTTCCTCTATCCCCTCCCTTATGCCCCTTCCCATTTGAATATTTTCTTCATTTTTTACAATATTTATCATGTATTTTGGTCCTTATTTACACTTTGGGTTTCTCACATGAGAGAAATAATGTGATATTTGCACATGTGTGTTTGATTTAATTTCACTTAAGATTGTGTTCTCAAGGTTTGTCCATTTACCTAGTAATGTCCCTAGCTTACCCTTCTTTAAGGTGGAGTAGCACTCCCTTGTATTTTTTTTTTCTTAAATGCATCTTCTTTATCCATTCATCAGTTGGTGGGCATTTGGGCTGTTTCCAAGATTTAGCTATCACAAACTGTGCTGCTATGAACATGGATGTACATATATCACTGTGGCATGATGCTTTTAATTATTTCAGAACGATATGGAGAAGGGGGGTAGGTGGGTCAGATGGAATCTCTAGTCCTAGGTTTTAAGAAATCTCCACACTGCTTTCCACAGTGGTTACACCAGTCTGCACTTCCACCAACAGTGGAGAAGGGTTACTTTCTCCCCACAACCCCACCAGCATTTGTTGTTGATTTATTGATTGCTTGATGGCAGCCATTCTTTCTGGGGTGAGATGGAATCTCAGCAATGTTTTCATTTGCATCTCTGGAATGACCAGGGATGTTGAACATTTTTTCATGTATTTATTTACTGTTTCTACTTCATCTGAAAAGTATTTATTCACTTCCAATAAATATTTGTGGATTTGGAGCTTTAAATTTTGGGGATAGATTTAATTTTAGTTCATCATATATTTTATATATTAGTCATTTGTGTGAGGAACAGCTGACAAATTTTTTTCCCACATTGTGGGTTGTCTTTTCACTCTGCTGCAAATGGTTTGTTTTGCTGAGCAAGAGCTTTTAAGTAACATGAGATCCCAGTTGTTCCTTGTAATATTTCCTGTGTGATCAAAGTTTTGTTCATAAAGTCTTCAGTCTTCCAGCACATTTAGTGTTTCTGATTATATATTTAGATCTTTGATCCACTTTTATTTTAGTTTTAGTGCATGGTGAGAGACATTGGTCTGGTTAGTTTACAGCATGTGGAAAGCCAGTTTTTCCAGCACCATTTATTAAAGAGACTATTTTTCTTCCAGTGAAGGTATTTGGTCACTTTGTCAAAGATAAGGTGGCTGAGTGTGTCTGGAGTTGCTTCTGCATCTTCTAATCTGTTCCATTGATCCTTAGGTCTGTGTTCTTGCCGGTACCATGCTGTTTTTATCACAGTAAATCTCTAGTATAATTTCAGGTCAGGGACTGTGATGCTCCCTGTTTTGTCTTCGTTTCTCAGAATTGTTTCAGCTATTGTAGATCTCTTCTGGTTCCAAATGAATTTTAGAAATATTTTCTCTAGCTCCGTGACCTATTGATATTTTGATTGGTATTGCATCATATCTGTATATCAATTTTGGGAGTATGGCCATTTTTACTATGTTGATTCTTCCTACACATGAGCAAGTGATATTTTTGCATTTTTTGATATCCTCTTCGAACTCCTTTTTCAGAGTACAGCAGTTTCCAATGTAAAAATCTTTTACCACTTTTGTTAAATTGATTCCTAAGCATTTCATTATTTTTGATGCTATTATGAAAGGTGTGGTTTCCCTAATTTCTTTGTTCATAAGTTTGTTATTTGTGTACAGGAATGCTATTGATTTTTGAGTGTTGACTTTGTATCCAGCTACATGACTGTATTTGGTTATTAAATCAATAAGTCTTGGGGTTGTCTATGTAGAGTGTCACATCATCTGCAAATAATGATAATTTAACTTCTTCCTTACCTATCTTTATTCTTTTTGTTTCTTTCTCTTGTGTAATTGCTCCAGCTAATGTTTCCAGAACTATAATGAATAATAGTGGTGACAGTGGAGATCTTTGTCTTCTTCCTGAGTTTAGAGTGAAAGATTTCAGGTTTTGTTTTTGAACATTTAGTATGACTTTGGCTGTTCATTTGTCATAAATGGCTTTTATCAGGTTGAGATAAAGACCATCTATTCCAATTTTCTGTAGGGTTTTTATCATGAATGGATGTTGAACTTTTTCAAATGCTTTTTCTGCATCTCTTGAGATGATTATGTGATTTTTGTCCTTGGTTTTGTTAATATGATGTATTACATTTATTGATTTGCATGGGTTGAACTATTCTTGCATCCCTGGGATGAATCCTACTTGGTCAGAGTGTCCACACTGTTCACCTTGGTACAAATATCATCTTTGTCTTCTTGGCACACTCAGGAGATAGATATCCTTCCTCTGATTCTGTTATTCTTTGAAATCATTAGGGTTACTTTACGAAAATTTTTAAACCCCATGATATAGTCCAACTCCCTGATATGCATGGAAGGGAAGCAGCTGCTTGAGATGATGTGAGTTAGAATTTGGGTGTTGAGGTGGACTTCAATGCATGAATGTGGAGGGTAAAATTTTCATTGAACATGGTACAGTCACAGTAATGTGAAGTAATGAAGATGCTGATGATTTTTAATGTATTCGATAGAGTATAGGAATAAGATTCTCCAGTAGATTCTCTGCATTCAAATAGGAGGCAAGGTCTTACTGCTGGTTGTATTTGGCATAATAGTACCTGTGAGTGGCTAAGGGTGGAAAAGTCAAAGTTTAACAGTACATTTTATACAAGCATAAGAATATTTAGCATAATCATGAAAATTGATTTGCTACTAAATCAGTGTCCAGCCAGACCTTACTATACTAAGAATTAGAGAAAATTGCATAGACCATTGCACTTTACCCTTAACCTTCACTCCTCAAAGAAAATAATTATAAATTATAGAAGAAACAATAAAGTAACCATGTATCATACTGTAAATTGATTGTATCTTGGCTCACTGTGATTTGGAATGATTTAATGAAAGCTACTCTCTAGAAATGGAACTTTGAAATCAACAGAGACCAGAGATGTAAAAAAAAAGCACTTTGAAATTGTTTGCTCAACTGTAAAAGTGTAATGAATGAGATCAGATTCAGGTTCAGAGAAAGCAGCCAAAGTCGCAGAGTCCCAAGTAAAAAGGAAGCAAGGAAAGGCTCCCATTGCTCCCACTTCCTCCCAGGCATTAGGGTCCCTATCTGTTTAATGCTAATTAGAATATCTCAGGTCTGTATTTCTTAGCACTTCCAGCATGAAATAAATGAAACTCAATGGCTTCCCTACACTCTTGCAGTCAAATTTTGAATCAAAGGACACGGAAATTGAGATTTACATAAGTAGGGATCCAAGCTTTGAACAAGGGCCTCAGATAATTACCTCTAAATGTAGGCTTTCGATACATTGCATGATTCTAGGTAGGTGCTCTTGGTCTGTTTCCACTGTCTCTTTTAAATGGTTCAAACATACCCTTGCACAAAGGCACCGTCTATCTGTAGGATGCCTCAATGTATTTTACAGATCTAGCTTCACCTCTACTGCCCCCCCCATTTTTCCTTATTTTCTGCCTTGTTTGCAGTCTAGACTTTTATTTTCTGACGAGACAGGACGCTTATATTGAAGATAGTGTCTTAGTTGACTTTTCTCATCCTGGAGACACAATATCAGATACCCACAATGTAAGGCCTAGAGGTTTATTTTGGCTCATGGCTGCAGTCCATGGTCATCTGGTTCCAAGGCAGAATGGCATGGGCAAGCCTCTGGTGAAGGACAGCTACTCACATTTTAGTGTCCAGGAAGCAGAGTGAGGGGAGGAGTTGGGGAGGGAGATGCATACTTCTAGGTCACACTTCCTCTGACCCGCCTGCTGAACTCCTTAGTTGATGGATCCCCTGATGAGTGTAGCACCTGCATGGCTCCGCCCACACGGAAACTTCGGGGAATATTCTAGATCGGAACCCTAAGAGACAGTTTGAGATTATTAATCTTGACTTTGACTCTATTGAGTTTTACTCTACCACCTCTAGCATCCCTTTATACACATACCACTATTGCCCACAGCCATCACGCTCATGTCTTTGCACTAGGACTCTTCACAACTTGATCTTCTCTTAGAGCTACTGATAAGTGATTAAGAGCACCATGTTCCCTTTTACCACTACTAGGTTATTTTCTACTTATGTTGCCTCTATGATTTGGATGAATATTTTCCAAAAGACCATATATAAAGACTTTGTCCCTAGGGTAGTGGCATTGGGAGGTGCTGTGGACCTTTGAGGTAAGCCCTTTGGTCAGCAGGGACATGACATCAAATGACATAGTTAGATTCTCTCTCTCGCTCACTCTCCTCAACTCTCCTGGCTTGACATATTAGCACTTGGTTGGACACACACTCCCACTCTTGATGAACTACCTTTGCAGGAAGCCCAGATCCATGTGGCTTTCTGACCTGGACTTGAACCTCGAGAACCATAAGCCAAAGTAAGCATATCTTTACTTCATAAATAGTTCATGTCAGATATTTCATTGTCGTAATGCAATATTAACTTAAAAAATGGCCCAACACCATGAAAATTTGTCTATCTCCATCTTCAGGTGAGCTTATTTTGCCCCAAATGAAAACCTTAATGGAAAAACATCACATTATCATTTGACTCTTTTCCTTAAATATTAATGATGCCATACAAAAAAGAGATTTCATTTCTTCCATGGTAGCTGAGAAGTAATGGCAGGCAGGGTTTGCTAGCCAGCTGTTAGCATGCATGGGTACAGAATGACATTAGAATCAGCAAACAATTGGCTCAATCTTTGAAACATGTTTTTATGCCAAATGCATGAAGTTTTAATTATAAGCACTTTGAAATATTCATGGTTATTGAATTTCTTTCAAAAGTTCTTTTGAAATCTGATGACAGAAAACACTGGATACTGACAATACACAGTGGTGTATTGCCTAATGAATCACTCATAGGAAATAAGCATTTTGCCCTGAGTTGATTATTATTGTCAATGGCACAATACAAAAAACCAAAAATGTGGCCTTCGTCATGAGTCTACATTTTTTATAAGAGATCTGATCAACATATGCAAAGATGTCTTTGACTAATATAATAATTATGGTAGGTATCAGCATGTCCCATGCTAGACTAGCTTTAGTTTCCCAGAATTCCCAGATCACTTTATTCAACCTCTGTTAGGTTGATTTTTATCATACCACATGCATACTGTGCCATAACCCTTATGCTTAGTATTCCACTTCTCTCTGAATTCTAGCTTCCACAAATTCAGACATTTGTTCATTAAACAAAAAGCTATTTAGCATTGTTATGGGCTATGCTCCATACGAGGCCCATACATTACTGACAATAATAAAACACCCTCTTCTGTCATTATTTGGCAATTTCACAAGTTACCCAGGTAAACAAACAGGTAGTGTATAAAAAAGTGAGCCATGAAAAAAAAGTGTTAAATACAATTGAAGAACTAATATAACATGTTTTGGGTTGTTCATATATGATGAGATCAGACAGATCCTCCTCTCTTAATAATCATTCCAATAGAGTCCATCTATTTTTCATAACCATTTCCAGTAACTTTTGCATTATAACTCCAGATACTTGTACTGCCTTTCTGCTAATATTCACTATAACCACTAACCTCTCATGTCTAGTGGTTATCAGTGAAGTTTTCACCCCTAAGGACACACAGACAAAGGAGTGCTTGTTGCTGTCACAGTTTCACCTTCCTTGCTAGAGTGCAGGTGTTCTTCCATGAAATCTTTAGACTATTCCCACAATACAAAATTTTTAAAAATCATTCCCAATGAGCAAATCTAAGACTATGTGTGCCTATGCATGCTCCTCATGGTCATCTGTGTGTAAAATCTCAGCTACTTCCGCCCCACTTGCAGACATATGAAACCAATGTTCTTGGGATAGACTATGCATTTCTCCCAAGGAACTCTGATAGATCCTGATATTCACGCTTGTGTGTCTGACTTATTTGATTTAACATTATATTCTCAATTGTATTCATTTACCTATGAATGCCTCAACTTTATCTTTCTTTATAGGAGCATAGTACTTCATTGTGTATAAATACCACATTTTCCTTATCCCTTCCTCTGTTAAGGGACATATATTCTGTTTCCAAGATCTAGCTATTATAAATTGTGTTGCTATGAATATGAGTATGTGGATATCCCCGTAATATGATGATTTTAATTCTTTTGAGAAGATATCTTGAAGCTGGGTCAAATAGAATTTCTATTTTCAGATGTTTCAGGAATCTCCACACTGATTTCTATAGTGGTTATACAGTACGAGTTTACATTTTCTTAACGTGTTTATTGAAGCCAGAAATATAAACAATGAACTGGACAAATCTTAATGTATGTCTTGATAAAGCTTTGTGTATTTATATGCCTTTGTCTCCAATAACTCTCTCAGTAGACAGATTGTTTTTAGCACTGCAACATGTTTCCCGTGCACATTCTCCAGCAATCCTGTCTCCTCCACACTCCTGCAAAGGCGACCTCTATTTTGAAGTTCATCACTGTATATTAGTTTTTTTATTTATAACCATAGACTGGCATCTCTTTCTATAACTATTATACAATATTTCTTGTTTTGTGTCTTGCTATTTTGCTAGACTTTTTGTTTCTGAGTCTCACTCATGTTGTTTTATGTTACAGGAATCCATTATTGTTAGTTTTAAGTTTCATCATAGGAATATAAAATTATTTACACATTTCACTGTTGATAGACATTTGAATTTTTTCCAGCTTATGGCTATTATTAAGAAAGCTACCATGAATATGGTTATATATGTCTTTTGGCACACAACCTTCCCTCTTGGGCATACTTTCAGAATACAATCAGTGGGTCAGAAAGTATGCATATGTATACTGCCAAACTATGTTCCAAAGTGGGTCTACAATTTTGCACTCCCAGCAGCAACATATAAATTTTTAAATTATTCTATATACTTGCTAACAATTCCTTTTATTACTCACTTTAATTTTAGCCATTCAAACAAGTGTGTAGATGTATCTCAGTGTGGCTTTATTTTCACTTTGTCAATAAGCAATAATGTGAATATATTCTATGGGTTTATCGACTATTTGCATATCCTTTCATGAGGAGTACCTCTTGAAGTATTCCGTTGATTTTTATTGAGGAAAATCCCTTCTTTATTGATTTGTATAAATTCTTTATATATCTTGGATCCTTTAGCCATTATATACATCATGCATAATTTCCAAGTTTGTACCTTGCATTTCTGCTCCCTAAAGGTGTTCTTGATGAATGGATGCTTTAAATTTTAATGAAGTCAAATTTTTATGTTTAGTTCATTTACTTTCCTCCTAAGAAAACCTATGCCCATTCCAAATTATAAAATTATTCAGTTATGCTTCTGAAAGATAATGAATACAATTTTATACTTGGAATCTTTTAAAGGGTACGTGTGAGGTTGTGATCCAAACTGCTTTGTTTTGCAAAAGGATACACAGGTATTTTAATGTCATTAACTGAAAAGTCTGTAATGCTCTCAATGGCCTGCAGTGCCTCCTCTGTCTTCCATGGAAATCATGAATATATTCTTTTAGGGATTTTTTAGAGAAGCTTTATTTTCCTTTTATGTTTAGATTCTAAGAAATGCTGACCTCCCCCCCCTAAAAAAACATTCTAAATCAGTCTCTGATGAGTACCCTGAGTAAACAAAGCAAAAAAAATGACAAAAGAGAGAAGAGGATTCCATTGTGGAACAATAAAACTTCAGGTAAGAAGAATATGGCATATTTGATAGATCATAACAAGGCAGTTTGGCTACGGTGCAGAGTGAACCAGAATGTTACTAACTGAAGCCCAAGAGATCCTGAGGGGCTGGATAGTTCACACTCTGACATAACATGGCAAAGATATTTGACCTTTATCTTAAAAGCAATTGAAAGACATTAGAGTTTTTTAAATTACCACTTTAGCTACAAGTTGAGAAAAAAAAAAGATTATAAAGAATGCAATGTGAATGAGGGTAGACCAAAAGACAATTTCAGGAGTCCCGACTGAAGACGATTTACAGAACAATGCAAATAAATTTAGCACTTGGGTGAGAGAGGAAAGTTGATGAAGGGGGAATCATTAGGTTAATCTCTGATACATTTCACTCAGTTGGGTTTTTAAACGTGCAGGTAGACATGGTAGCTAAATAGTACGATGTATAGTTATCAAGTTCCAAGAAAAGAACCCTTCACCACAAAACTTTCCACCATGTCCTTTGTTACTTCTACTACATCATTAATTATGTTTCCTCCATCTGCTTTAACTGAAACATATACATGCTTTTCATTTGGCACATCTCTTTCAGGTAGAGTAGAGCGATGATAATAGCATCCTATTTGTTCCCAACTAGGGCTTTCTTCTAACACAAAATGTGCTTGCTTCCTTTGAGGCTTGTGATATCTATCTATTCATCTTGCATTTTGCTATATATATGCTGCCATTCGACTATCTGGTTGATACTCAGAATTTTTCTAGTGTCCTTGAAAAGCTCTCCCTCCTGTAAAGAATATATACTCAGCATCTTTATTTCTCTGTTACTTAATATCTTTGTTTAACAAAAAGATTTTCTTCGTTTAGCCATCACTGTGTTAAGGGTAAAACGTGAATACTTAAGAGTGTTCCCTTTGTAAATCATCAATTCAAACATCTCGCTCACTGATCATACACAATACTCTTTCTTTTCGCTTTTTCTCTGGTGCTCAGAACTGAACTTAGGGCTCTTCATGTGTTAGGCAAGCCTTCCAGCACTGAGCCAGATTCCCAGCCCTAAAATATATTCATCCTTCGCTTCTCTTCCTTCCCCTTCTCTCTGTCTCTGTCTCTCTCCCCATCCCTCTCTTTCTCTCTTCCCTTCTTTTGATTTCTTTTCTTTTCTTATGTGGTATTGAGCATTGAACTGTAAATATTTGCAGGAGCTACATTCCAGGACTCTCCATTTTTTAGCTGTTGAAATAGGATCTTGCTAAGTCATTAACGTACCTAGCCTGAAGTGAAATCTGAGACTCTGCTCCCTCAGCTTCCCAGAGTGCTGGTGCTACAGGCATGAACCACCTTGCCTGGCTCACCAGAGACTTTTTGCTCTTTCCTCATATCTTCAAGTATCTGCTCATATATTTTCTTCATTCACATGCTTCCTGGATAATATTATTTACTTGTTATTGTAATTAAGATATTCTGATGACTTTAAACTCTTAATCTCCCACTCAAATCTCCTTTTTTGACACTAGACTCATAAAAACAATCTCCTGTTGGGCATGATCTTATTAAGGTTTTACAGCTCATGCTCAAAATAGTAAAATAGAATATTTTTCTGTCATCTCAAATTTCTTGTAACTTCTTTAATCTCAGTCACGGTAAAATGAAAATTCCTACCAAACCCAAAACATAGTACTTATTTTGATTTTTTCTCTGAATTTAACCTCACCATCTCATAAATTTAGCATCTACCCTATGAATCTAGCCATTTGACTCAATCTTTATTGCAACAATATCCAAAAAATTGTTGTCATGATCTACTAAAAATAATGTCTAACCCAGTCACCAGGCAACGATTTGCTCCCCTGCCTTGTGATTTTGATGAAGGACTTCCATAATGACACTTAACTAATCAATTCTAATAATTTGTATTTCTCTTTTTCAAAATAAATAGCACTCATTTAATGTCTCCAGACTACAAATGTAGCTCTTTCACCAAAAAATCTATATTAAACTGTGGAGAGACAGCTCCATGGTCAGTTTCTTTCTTTCTCTTTATTTAAACACAAATATTAGCTCACAATTACAGGCTGTTGGCAATAACGACGAGTATTTGATGGCTCTTTCAGATGGATTGGGATATTAAGATGAAATGAGGATCCAGAAATAATGGAGAAATGTCTCGATAAAAGCTATTATCAGTGTACCATTAGATGTGAAGTTGACAAGTACATTGCATTCAACAGCTGGAAGGTTGGAGTTTAAAAATCTTGAAAGATTTCAGGGGATAGATACCAATTCTAATCTCTGGTTTCACTAGCCTCTAAAACATTCTACATGTTCTATTATAGTATTTAAATGTGGGTTTTAAATATGCCTAATGATATGCCCGGAGTTTTTTTCTCTAATGAGTAAGGAAGATGTTTGGACTTTGAGAACAAAGCCAAATTTTCTTGTCAGTCTTCTCCCAAGCTATTTACATTTAAGACACTTTGATCAGTTACCTAAAGTATTATACATCATCATAAATGTTCATGAAATGTGAGGTTGAGGCTGTTCAAGATACTGAGCATATCACTCTTCTGATGCAAAGACAATAGTAAAATTCCTACGTGCCTACTTTTCCCTCAAGAGCAAGCATACATCACTTTGGAAAAGGTGAAATTTTAAACCATTTCTGTACAAAACATGCAAAAAATGCACTGACTGTCCAATTATTTGTTTCATTTCAAGCTTTGACTGGATCCTTTCAGGAGGTATCGTCAATGAAAAGTAGTTTGAGAAATAATGTTTAGGTCCTCCATCTTTGATTTTCATAGCAGGCTGTGATTTTTTACAGAGCTTGGACTTCCTCATGGTCCCTCAGTGAGGCATTTGTTGTCTTAATATTGTGTTACAAAATAACTTAAGAAAGTACGGATTTGAAATTTTCTTCTGTAGCATAGACTTTCAGTGATACAGCAAGACATAGTTAGCCTTTCTTCTAGATACATGTATGGCATATAAACAGGAAGTTGGTTTGAATTTTGCCTCTCAGTGGAACCAAGTATTAAGGGAAAATATCTTCATGTATGAAGATATTTTCTTCCACACTTTGTGTCCCTTTATGTTGTTATTTACCTTATAAACTGTCCCTATTATTTTATTTTCCTTTAAATAGTTGGTCACCTCTTAGTAAGCTACCACATTCTATCTTCTATTATTCTTATATAATTTCACATGTAATGTAGCAACATAAAACAGTATATTTCTCTTTTGCCACTCCCATCATCTCTGCTTTCATTGCCATGTCCTTTACTTCTACATGCTAACCTGCCTACAAGAAAACAGTTTTAGAATGAATTCTCAAATTTAAAAGAAAATTCTTGGATGTCCTGACTCCTTTTAAAGGTATGTATTTGTCACTATAAACTTTGTTCTTTTTACTGCTTTAGCTGCAAATCATTTGTTTTGGTATGACTTGCTTTTTGTTTGTTCTTCTCAAGATATGGCTAATAAATTTTTTCTTCTTGTGCTGAATGAATAGTCAAGAATGTGTTTTTATTTTAAATATATTTATGAATTTTCCCATTTTTACTATTAGTTTTGTGTTTCTTTCCGTAGTGGTCAAAAAAGATACCTTGTATAACATCAATCTTTTAAAAACTTTTAAGGTTTAGTTTGTGACCAAACATTTGATCTATCTTGAAAATATGTCTTGCACTCTTTATAAGAATGTATATTAGTCCTTTGCTATGTGAAAACTTCTGTAAACATCTGTTAGACCTAATTCCTCTACATTTTTGTTTATGTCTGCTGTTTTTGTATTGGTGTATTGTCTGGATATTCTATCCATTTTTAAAATCTTTTTTATCAAAAATTTTCATTAGTGCACAAATTGTTTATATAGACTAAGGGGTTACATTATGTGGTATCTATACATGCACAATAAGATCCTATACATACAAGACCCTAAAGGCTCCACCAAAAGACTTTCAGACCTGATATACAAATTGAGCAAAGTAGCAGGATATAAAATGAACATTAGAAAATAAATAGCTGTACTGAGCACCAATAATGGATAATAATCAAGAAAACAACTGAATTCACAATAGCTTCAGAAATATCTAGGGATCAATCTAAGCCGAAAGACTATTATTATGAAACTTTGAGTACACTAAAGAAAGAAATTGAAGACAACAGCAGAAGGTAAAAAGACCTCTCCCCTCATGTTCATGGATTGGCAGAATTAGTAGTGTTAAAATGGCCATATTACCAAAAGTGATCTCTAGACTTAATGCAATTCTCATCAAAATAACCGTAATATTCTTCACAGAACTAGACAACACAATCCTACAATTAATAGGCAAGTGCAAACAACCTACAATAGCCAATCAACCCTGAGCACAAAGAGCAAGGCTGGAGGCATCATGATAGCCTATTTCAAATTATACTGCAAAGCAATAGTAACAAAAACAGCATGGTACTGGCACAAAATTAGACACATAGAGAAATGGAAGGGAAGATACAAAAACGAACTCCCCAACTATTACTATCTGATTCTAGAAAAAGAAACCAGAAATATATGGTGAAGGAAAAGGAGCCTGTTTAATAAATGGTGCTGGGAGAACAGAATATTCACTTTTGGAAGGTGAAAACTAGATCCCTATATTTCACACTGTAGAAAAATAAACTCAATATTGACCAGTACCTAGGTATATGCCTTGGCACTTTGAAGCTGCTAAAACATAGAGAAAACACTTGAGGCCATGGCCATAGGCAAAGACTTCCTGAATAGATCTCCAACAGCACAGGAACTATAATAGTAAGAATCATCGAACGGGACTACATCAAATTTAAAAGTTTCTGCAGAGAAAAGAAGAAAACAGTGTGAAGAGATGGGTTACATAATGGGAGAAAATCTTTGCCAGCTGTTTTCTTGACAAAATTAGTATCTAGTGTATATAAAGAATTCAAAAATGTAACACCAAAAGAATAGCCCAGTCAATAAATGAGCAAATGAATTGAACATACATTTCTCAAATGAAAAAGTCTAAGTAGCCAATAAATATATAAAAAAGTGTTCAACAACTTTAGCCATTAGAGAAATTCAAATGAAAAGTACACTGAGATTCCATCTATACATTTTTGAAAATGAAGTATTAAAATGTCTTAATATTATTGTATTGCCATCAATTTCCCCATTCAGATCTATCAATGTTTGCCTTATATACTTGGGTGGATATATATGTATATATACATGTATATGCACATGTATATATACATATATATGTATACATGCATATATATACATATATATGTATATATATGTTGTTTAAATTTTTAAAATCTGCATTACACTAAAAGACACATTATCATTAGTCCCCTCAAAATACTCCCCCTTGCTTTGAACATACTTATCCCACATTCTACCCACTTTCTGAAGCAGTTCTGGATGTCTTCTTTCATGAGTGTCTTTAGTTGCACTGGTGTTCTGAAAAAATTCAAAACCTTTACTTTTCATGGTTATTCTGACTTCGGGGAAGTGGCAGAAGTCGGGCCTGTGAATATGGTGGATGAGGTGGATGGGCACTCACTAATCTTTTCTATGAGCTTGTTTTTCTGTTGGCTGGTCCTTGGCAGCAAAACTGGATGTTAGGATCACAACTTGTATATAAACTTGTCACATCTTGCTGAATTGACCCTTTCATTGCTATAAATTGACCTTTTACTCCAGACAAATTTTTTAACTCAAAGTTTATTTTGTCTTTTTTTTTTGTATTAAATTCTTTTATTGGTACATTGTAGGTATACAACACAATTACATTTCTCATTGGGAATTGTACCTTTATATAACGCATCTTGGTTCTTATTTTTTCCCCATTCCTAGCCCTCCCTTCACGCCCTCCACCCTTCCCTATTTACAAAGACTTTATTTCCATTTTTTCCATTTCTCATCATTTTTTCCTTTCCCTTCTTTCCTTTCCCCTGTGCCTCCCACTACCCCTACCCCTTTGGACCTTTTATTCCTATTTTACATTATCGATTATTCATTCTAATAATTGGTACATTTTAGGTATGCAATATAATGGAGACTGGATAAAGAAAATGTGGTTTTTTTATAAAATGGAGTACGACTCAGCCATAAAAAATGAGAAATTAGAGACATTTATAGCTAAGTGGATGCACATTGAGGCAATACTCTTAAGTGAAATAAATAGGACACAGATGTGTAAATACTGAATAGTTTCTCTGGTGTGAGAAACTGAAAGTGTAAATAAGGACTAAATGTATAATAGGTCATGTGAAATAGGAAGAAAAGGGGCAAAGGGGAAGGAAGTGGGAGGGCTAAGGGAAAGGATAGAAGGGAATGGGATTAATTGAGAAAATGGAAAAATAGGAACAAAATCTTTGTAAATAGGGAGGGCTGGAGGGGTTGAAGGGAGGGCTGGGCAAAGGTGAAAAACAAGAACCAAGAGAGACTATGTAAAGGTGCAAATTTCCAATATTTTGTCTTTAGTATCAGTAGAGACTTCTGCTTTCTTTTGCTTATTATTTGCATAGAATCATTTTTCATCTTTCACTTTGGACTGATATATGAACTTAAATCTAAAGTAAGGCTTTTTTAATGTTGGCTTTTTTAATCCATCTAACATCTCTATAATTTTCATTGTGGACTTTAATACATTGATATATAAAGTAATTATTGATAAGGCTTTAATATTGCTATTTTCTTATTCATTTCCTGTTTGTATTTTAGATCTTTTCTTCTTCATTTTGTTGTGCTTTCTGAGTGCCTTTATTGGTAAGTTTTGACCCCCACCTTCTTTTTATTTTGTGTAACTTCTATGGGCATTTTCTTTCCAGTTAACATCAATCTAACTTATAATATATTGCAGTTATTATAATCCGTTTTAGCTAATAACAACCTCACTTGTATATAAAAACCCCACAGTTTCTCCTCCTCACATTATCTGCTACTAATGCAAATATTTATATCCATTTATATTGTGTATGCACTTACACACTCATAATTATTTTAACTTTTTCTTTCAACTGTTAAATTAAGAGCAATTAACTCACTACTATTACAGTAAGATGGTAGTCGATTTTTATCTATATATTTCCTATAATCAAGTTACATGTTTTTTACCCTCTTGTATTGCTGCTTACTGTCCTTTTATTTCAACCTCAAGACTCTCTTTAACATTATTTGTAAGGGAATCTTGCTGGTAATGAAATCTACCTGCTTTTGTCTAAGAAGTTCTTCATCTCCCTTCACTTTTGAGGGATAGATTCCCTGGGTATAGAGTTACATTTTGAAGTTTTTTATTTTTCTTTCAGCACTTTGATAATATCATCCCATTCCCTTCTGGACTGCAAGGTGTTTGCTGAAAAGACTGTTAACACTCATATGGGATTACCTTTTTACATAGCAATTCATATACTCCTGCTGCTTACAAAACCCTCCCTTTTTGTGTAACTTTTGACAATTTGATTATGTCTCCATGTGAGTGTCCTTGTATTCATCCCATTTAACATTCTTTGGGCTTCCTGGATCTGATTGTCTAGTCTATTCATAACCTTTAATAAGTTCTCAACTCATTATCCAGATAGTATTGTTTTGAATACACTTTCTGCTGCTAGCTCTTCTCCTTCTGTAATTCCGTAATAGTTATGTGCTCGCCCTTGATAGTATCCCATAAACCCTTTAAAATTTCTTCACTTTTAATTCTATTGCTTTCTTTTTTATGCTTTCTTCTTTATATGCTTGGTTTCTAATGACTTGTTTTCTATTTAGGGTTCAATTCTACTGCTTAATGTATTATTCTATTGAATCCTAATTTTTTTATTTCAGCTATATTCGTATCTATATGTTTCAATTTATTTCTTTATATTTTATGTCTCTTCATTTATCCTTTACTTTCTTTACCTCTATGATCATCTATATAAAGTATACCCTGAATTCCCTGCAAGGTAAATCTCATGTCTGCAATTCATTGAGGTCAATTTTGGAGATTATTTTCTTTGATTTAGATCACTGTTTCATATTTCTTAATTTTTCTTGACCCTGTGTTTGTTTCTATGCACAAGATAAAAGTCACCTCTTCCAGTTTTCACATTGGTTGGTCTTCTACATGCAATGAACCTCACCGATCAGCCCCATCAAAGATTCTGGGTGCCTCTTAAAATGTCATGGTCATAATAACCACCATATTTATTCTTATTGACCCACGAGAAACAAGAAACTGAAAAGTTCTGTCAGTGTTTTATCACAGTAAACATAAAAGTCAGTCCCATGAGTAGCAGCCAGTAAAGTTGAGGGACTGTGTAGATGGTCCAATTCCTTGTCTACCCAGGGGAAGCTGGCTACTTGAATTTATCTTTTGTTTACACTCACTGAGCTCAACAGATGAGCTGTGACCAGCACATCCATGCTCACTTAGACTGTGTGTGCTTTGAAACAGTTGGCTCGCTCTCCATCACCAGGGCTCTCCAGCCTGGTGCATCAAATTTGAAACTGCTCAAGATGCAAATTCAGAGGAAATGTAGAATTCAACTGGTCTGTCTCCTTCCTCTTCAGAGCACACAGTATAGTGCTTCCAACTGTTCAGAACTTGAAAATAATCATTGCATATATCCTGCCAATTCATTTGTACCAAGTGAACAATTTCCACAATGATATCCTTTAATGAGAGAAAACCTACATTTGGTTTTAAGAGCTTTCCTTTTCACTATGTTAATTTTCCTCATTGTACCTATTTTGTGATAATGAGAATGATGTTGAAAAATGTCCTTGTATTATTTTATCCTCCCTTATTTAAGCAAACAAATGCATTTCCTTCCAGACATGTTTCTTTCAAATGTGGTTAACAGAAGATTAGTTTACCAGTGAAGTCCTTGTGCTTTGTTTCAGCCTAATAAAAAATTTTTGAAGGCTTTAAACTCTAATTTATCAAAAAAAATTTTAACAGTGAATCTATGGAACTATAGTGCAATACATCACTAGTTGAAAAAATTCTAATTTTTCATTTAGCCCATTTCATTTAATTCTAATCCCAGTTTCTTTTCTGTAAGCTTTCGAGAAACCACTATATTCACAGATTTACTTTTCTTCTTGAATTCATATATGTATGTGTGTATATATATATATATATATACATACATGTGTATATATATTCTGTAATCTAACTGTTGTCCTATTTTCTAGTTGTATTCATGGTGCTATTTTACTATTTTCTTTTCCCTTCCTCCCTCTTGCTTTCTCTCTGTCTCTCTCTGTCTCTCTCTCCCTCTCCCTCTCCTCCTCCCTCCCTCCCTCTTTCTCTCCTTCCCTCTCTTCCTCTTACATGCAATTTTCCTGCCTCAGCCTCTGGAATAGCTGAGATTACAGGTCTGCACCACTGTGCCTAATTGATTTTTTAATTAAGTGGCTAGTGGTTTTAAAATACAAATTTCTACATCTGAAAGTATTTCACATTCTTTTTTTCAAATCTTTTTAAATAATGCATATTGGTTATACAGACTAATGGTAAAATTTTGGCGAGTCAGTATATGGATATAACACACTTTGATCATTTTCACCTGCAGTCCTCCCTTGCTTCACCCTCCCCCCTAGTTTCACAGTTTCGGAAGGTTTCAATGCATATATTTGAATCATACCTCTGTTAGTTACTTTCTTGTTGCTGAGACACAATACCCAATACTCACAATTGGAAGGAGAAAAAGGATAATTTTCCTAAGAATTTCAGGGGATTCAGTCCATGATGCAATGGTTCCAAGGCACAGACTTCGTGGCACAAGGACATGGGAGAACCAAGCTGCTTAGTTCATGACGAAGGGGAAGCACAGCCAGGAAACAGTGCCAGAGAAAAAGGATCAAGGGATAAAATAGAGCTGGAAATAGAGCTAGACAGAGACAGAGATAGTCATATAGATATACGTATATAGAGTCATGCCTCCATAGCCTATTCACACACACTCAGATATGTGCTTTACTAATCCACTAGATGTCCCCCAAGCCAATAAGGCTGACACAATTAAGCTTCACCTTCACAATAGCCACCCTCCTTATTGCCCTACCTTACACCCCCTCCTCTTCCCTGTTATTCCTTTCTTTTTATTTAATAAGAGTCTCCTTTCTTTCTTGTTATTGTTTTCAGATGTTATGTATTAGGAAGAACATGTAGTACTTGTCTTTCTGAATCTGCTTTATTTTGACCAACGTGATGCTCTCCAGAACAACCCATTTTTCTACAAATGACAAAATTCTGTTCTTCTTCCTGGCTGAATAATACTCCATTGCATACATACCACATTTTTTATCCAATCACCTGTTGGTAGGCACCTATGTTGGTTCCATATCTTGACTATAATGAATTGTGCTGCAAATAAGCATGAGTGCACAGATATCACTATATATAATATGCCAACCTTAATTTCTTCAGTTATATTCTTGGGAGTGCTATAGCTGTATCAAGTGGCAGTTTTCCTTTCATTTTTATTACTATTTCTATTGTAATTTTTGCACTTTGTTACCTCTTTGCAGCCATGGATGCATTTTTGAGTTGAGTATATATAATTAATTATTTAAGAAAAATATTTTGATACATGTTTGCTACATGAAAAAATAACATTAAAATGACATCTACTATATTATTATGTATATGAAGTTCAAATAATATATGGTAATACAATTCATAAAAATAATTACCTTTGCAGGTGTAGTGAGTTGAAGGGACATGCATGAGGCTTATAAGCTACTGGTGGGAATCTATATCTTAATAAAGCTGCTGGTTATATGTTTTATTTTTTATTATTTTTAATTAACTTTACTGGCCCCTTGTAGGTCTACATTATGATCGCATTCATCATTGAGAATTTGTACCTGTACATGACATATCTTGGTTCTTGATTTTTCCCATTCCCCTCCCTTCAACACCTCCACCCCTCCCTACTGGTGGAAGGATAAAGAAGATATGATGTTTTTGTAAAACGGAGTACTACTCAGCCATAAAAATGATAAATTAGAGACATTTATAGCTAAATGGATGCACATGGAGGCCACACTTGTAAGTGAAAGAAATAGGACACAAATGTGTAAATACCAAATTGTCTCTCTGGTGTGAGAAACTGAAAGTGTAAATGAGGAACAAAATATATAATACATAATGTAAAATAGGAAGAAAAGGTTCAAAGGAGAAGGGGAAGTAGGGGGGTGGGGGATAGGAAAGAAGGGAAAGAAAAAAATATGAGAAAAGAAGGAAGAAATGGAAACAAAGCTTTTGTATGTTCTCTTTATAAAAATTCATCTAACTATTCAAGTACCCCTAGTATTTTTACATTTCATTATATTTCTGTTGTAAAATAAAAAAATATTTTCTTAATGGTATGCAAGTACATTACGATAGACATACTATATCTATTGAGTGGTATATTGAGATTAATTCAGTGTTACAGTACATGTCAAAAATATAAGAATTCTCAATAATAAATTTTTAAAGAAAATTCCTGTGAAATCGCATTAATATTACTTTAAAATGTCAATTTCACTTCTTTTTTTTTTGCTTTCTTTTGTGTTGTTTTAAGAAGGGCCCGTAAATCATCCATAGAACAGTTAATATTCTATTCCAGTTGGTTAATAATTAAACTTTTGAAGAATATTCTGAATAATTTTGTATAGAGTTAAAATAAGAGCTGAACAATTTCAGTTTTCCATCATACTATGTTGTTTTGGTCTGTAACAAGCTGATTCATTCATTCCTTTAAATTTCTATCAGTACACGTGTGTAGTACATAATGATTACATTCCCTGTGTGGAGTGGGTGCATAGACATAACACAGCTTAGTGCCCTGTTTTCATCCTCTTTCCCTCTCTTTCTCCACCCTCCCTTCATCTCTTAATCCCTTTCTCATTGGAGATAGATCTATCTCCCCACTTTCTATTCGTATATGTTTTATTTTGTTCTTCATTTATAATTTGGGCTTTTCATATAAGAGAAACCATGTAATATGTAAGCTTGTGTATGTTATTTATTTCATTCAGCATTATGGTCTCAAAATGCATCCATTTTCCTGCACATTACTCAAGTTTCTCTATGTAATGAAAATATTTCAAAGGCAAATAAAAAAGAGGATTTAATGAAGAAAAGCATTCACCTCAACAGACCCTCCGCATATACACTATTGTTTTTCTGAGGCAGTCTATTTTCATTCGTTCATTTATCAAATATATTAACCACTTAATATTCTCTCTATATTTTTGGGGGCTTTGGGAAAACAGCCATTTCTCTTTTCAATTTCACTGACAATTAACACTCTATTTCCAAATGATAACAAAATGCCATCGTTGCATGATTTATGAACTTTCATTATTGTCACTCAGAGATGTATTAACTTTAATCATTGTCACTCAGAGGTTAAGATAAGAATACAGCCTATTTACACAGTCCTGTCCTGGGTGAAAATAATACTGATAATTCCCATAGTGACGAATTTGCAGTACTCATAGCGTTGGAAAAGACTAGTAAAAAGATTGCAAAAGAAAAAACAACATGACCGTGGTAATAGAGCAGAAGACTCATTTCAAAATTAAACACAAAAAATTAGTATTTGAAAAAGAAACAGAGCAGTGACCTATGAGATAACGTAAACTAGGCAAAAATATGGAAATTGGAAGTTCCAATAAAAATGAGAAGAGTATATGAAAACCTAATGGCTAAAACATTTTCAAGGTTGGTGAAATTCAAGATGGTCAATGCACTTCGAACAGACATTTCTAAAATTGTGGATCTGGGCAGGGTGGTGGACAATTGTTGTCCCATCTATGGGGAAGCCATGGCAGGAGCATTGTTTGAGTCTAGTTCAAGGCCACCTGGGTAAGCATAGAGCTTGATTTTAAAAAATGAATTATTGAAAATCAGTGAAAAGGAGAAAAGTTTTAAGAAATACCAGAAGAAACATGACACACTGTGCATAGAAAAGTGAAAGTAAAGCGCTAACAGTCTTCTTTCTCAGAAATAGTGCCAACTAAATATGGTGGAGCGACACCTTTTAAGAACTGAATACACAAAGTCTCTCAACCAATAATTATGAACCCGGTGAAAAACATCCTTTAAAAAATGAAAAAATCTGTTCTTTTCAGAAAAACAAAAGCTGAAATAATGAACAGCAAACCACAAACATAAAATATGTTGAAGAAATTCTCTATGCCCATGGAACAGTGGATTTAGACAAATGAAAGGAAAGCATTGAAATTGTTAAAATAAGGGTAATTTTTAAAAATCTTTTAAAAGATATTTGACTTAAAATAATGACATCATAGTTTGAAGAGCTTGAAAGTAAAATATTTGACAATAATAGCACAATAATTGAGAAGGACATGCATGGTTGCAAGATTACCACCACACATGTGAAGTGTAATAATACTTGAAGGCAGATTGTGATATAATCAAATGTATTCTCTAATCTCAAAGAAATCACTAAAACTTAGAAAGGAAAATAAATGGTGCAGTTTAGTTGGTAAGCCAACAGAAGAACTAAAGTGGAACCATAAAAAGACTAAGATCAAAAGTAAGTAGGACAAGAAGAAAATGGAAACCAGGAAATGCAAAAGAATAGAAACAGAGATAACTATATTTTTATTCTTGCTGCTAGAGGTTGAACCCGGATCTTTTCACTGAGCTATATTCCTAGATCCTCCCACTTTTAAAATATTGAATCAGTCTTGCTCCTTCACTAAATGGCCCATGCTGGGTTCAAATTTGCATTTCCCAGCCTCCCAGACTGCTGGGCTTATAGGTATGTGCCCCCAAGCTTTGCTGAGATAACTGATTTTAATCCAAGCCTATCAATAATAATCATAAATGTAAATGGTTTAAGGGTATCAATTAAAAGGCAAAGATTGTTATATTGGCTAGAGAATACAGATTGATTATATGTTTTAAAAGTCACAAAATTAGACTAAAATTATATAAAAAGGATATAATATCAACACAGCAGAAAGACATCTGCACTCCCATGGTTATTGCTGTCATATTCAGAACTAAGCTATGGAATCAAACTAGATGTCCAGCCATGGATGAATGGATAAAAAGTGTGACTATATACACAATGGAATATTCTTCAGCCTCAAAAACACTCAAATCCTGCCTTTTACAACAAAATGGATGGAATTGTAAGATATTACACTAAGTGAAATAAATAATACATGGAAAAACACATACTGCATTTTCTCTCTCATATGCAAAATCTACATAAAAATAGCCAATCTGAATGTAGACTAGTTGTTACTCAGGATGTGGAGGGTGGGGGTAGAGGGAATAAAGGGAAGTTAGACAATAGCTACCAAAACAGAGTGAGGTAGAACACATGAATTATTAGTGTCCCACAGAAGGGTAAGGTGACTGTAGTTTATAATAGCACATTATATATTTTGTGTTTCAAATGTAAGGAAATTATACAGAAATCAAAAAGTTAATTACATTAATTTGATCAGTACAAGCTGTGTACTGTTTTGAAATATCTATCACATTCTATCCCCAAAATATGTATAATTATTACATATTTTTAAAAATACAAAAGAATGCCCAAGAACTGTGGTATAATTACAAAAAGTATACTATAACTGTGATGGGAAGAACTGGAAGAAAAGAAAAATAGAAAACAGCAGGAAAATATTTGAACCAAATAAGAGTAAGAATTTTCCAAAATTAATGGCAGGCATTAAGCCAAAGATCCAAGAGGTCTGAACAACTTCCAGTTGGGTAAATACCAACAAACCTACACCTTTGCAGGTCATATAAAAATTGCAGAAACACACATAAAGAAAAAATTCTTGAAAGAAGCCATGAGGGGATAGGAAGACAAAAAATTACTCATTACAGAACAAGGATAAGAGTTGTTTCAGATTTCTGTTCACAAACCATGCACCCAAGAAGTGAGCTAAGTAAAATGTCTAACATAATAACAAAGCCACAACTTGTAATTCTGAGTTCTTATCTTTGAAAACTGAGGAGAAATAAAGTATTCAATCCATCCCAAGAATAAAGGTTTAAAAATACATAAGGCAGGGCCAGGGATTTAGCTCAGTGGTTCCACCTCCTGCCACTTGCCTCGCAAGCCCAAGGTCCTGAGTTTGATCCCTGGTACCAATAATAATAATAATTATTATTATTATTATTATATATATACACACATAAGGCAAAATATGATAGAACTGAAAAGAGAAATATGCAACTCCTTGAGCATAATTCTAGATTTCAATGAACTGCTTTTCATAATTGATAGAATAAACAGAGATTTATGAAGAAAACAAAATATTTCAAGAGGACCACTAATGATATAGACTTTATTGACAGTTTAGAACATTATGCAGAATAATAAAAGAACAAATTCTTCTCAAGAGAAATGAAATATTTTAGAAAAATTAACCATGATTGGAATAATAAAAAAAATAAGAAGTTCAGAAATATTGAAATCACAAAAATATTTACTCTGTCTATAATTAAACTATAAATCGAGAGAAAAATACCTGGAAATCTCTCAATATTTGGAAATTATAACACAATTCTATAAGACTCATAAGTCAAAGAAGAGATCAAAAGGAAAATTAAATAGCATTTTGAATTAAAGGAAGAAAAAAAAACTCACCAATTTATGTGGAATGTCAAAAAAAGTAGTATTTATGGGAAATTTTATAGAATTAAACAATTACATTAAGAACAAAAGTTGCAATATTTTCTTCTCACTGCTGCTCTTTGTGTGTTTAATCTTTCCCCAAATTGAGATTTTTCTGGTTCATTTTTCTTTAAGCTACATTATTTTCTTTCTTTTTTTCATTCTTTTATGGGTACATTTTAGATACACAATACGTTTACATTTATCATTGGGGGCTTGTACCTGTACATGACGTATCTTAGTTCTTATTTTTTCCCCATTGACTGTGCGCCCTTCACCCCCTCCACCCTTCCCTATTTACATAGACTTCATTTCCTTTTTTTCCATTTATCATACTTTTTTCTTTCCCTTCTTCCCTTTCCCCTTCCCCTCCCACCAACCCTACACCTTTGGAACTTTTCCTATTTCAAATTATCAATTATTCATTTTCATCCTTACTTACACTCTCAGTTTCTCACACCAGAGAAACTATTTGGTACTTACACATATGTGTGTGTCCTATTTATTTCACTTAAGAGTGTGGCCTCGATATAAGCTGCTTTATTTTCTTAAAGCTTGCATTGGTGTGGGCTTTCTAAACCCCTGAATATATCGGATATACATGAGGATGAGATTGTTTTTAACATCAGTTTTCACAATAAGAAATTTTAAAAGAGCAAAGTTCACCCAAAATAAGCAAATTAAAGAAAAAGATAAATATAAGATAAGCAATTGGTCATTCTATAAGGAGTATAAACTTTCAATATTCTGAAAAATTTTGTCAGTTTGAAATTTCATAAAATTAACAAGGTTAAAAAGAAAATTTCCATAACTCAGTTAGATTCTTGCTTTTTTATCATTCTACTACTTACTCAGAACCTTGTTGGTTTCTATTTGTTTTATATTTGGCCTATGACATTGTTGAACAAGATTTTATTTTGTGTTGTTTGCCAGGGTTTCCAATTGGTTTCTTGTTTGTTTCTGTTGTTGTCAAAAATATAATTTGCCTTCATTATCCTATTGTAATTTTCACTTTCTCACCCATAGTGGTTATGTCACGAAGTTTTTATATGTTGTCATTTGATTTTTTTTCTTGAAGACATCCCTATTGGAGCCCTCTGGTCTTGTTTTGCTTGAAATTGGATGAATACTCATTTAGCCAATGAAGATTACTGCACTCAAAAACAGGTGCACGCACAAAGTTTTCACTTTTTTTTTGATTTCTAGTATTGCATTATAATCTAAAAATGGGACGTATAAAACTCAGGCTTTTGAGAATCTGTTAAAGTACTTTCTTAGGAAAAAGCAAGATTTTTTTTAAGAAGTCCATAGGCACATGAAAAAATGAACATTTTTTAAATATAAGTGATCTATTGCCTTCTATTAAGTCAAGTGTATTTATGCTTATCTGAATCTTTTATAGTTTTATTGACATCTCCCTAGTTGTTCTTTATTCATGTCTTCCAGTGTGACTGTGAATCTAATAAAACTTGATATCTAAAGACTTTTTTCACTTACTTAAAGATTGTCCTCCTATGATTTTCTGAGAATAATACTACTTGCCTGGTAACTTCACTGTATCTGATATTAGCATCATCTACTCTGCTTTTAAATCAGCATTGTTGTTAGATATGCTTAAATATGTTTATTGTTAGCCTTTATCATTTAAGGTAGGTGTTTTCCTGATGAACAGTACATTTAATCACAATTGTTTTTAAACTAATAAATAGCACTCACTCTTGTTATAATTGCCAACATGCCTAGTCTTATTTTTAACATTTATTTTTTCTATTTAATCTACTTTTTGTTTAATTTTTATCCTTTTTATTTTTTTCTTTTCTTAATTTTTATTTTTTGTTTTTTATTAGTACATGTTTGCATCACATAATTGCACCCACTCTGTGGAGTTGGTACATGTACATAACGCATCTTAATTCATTTCTCATCCTCTATCTTGTCCCACTCCCCTCTGAGCATCTCTTGGTCCCCTTCCCTTTTTCAAAAGATCTATACACCTGTTTCCTATTATCTATACTTCATTTTGTTCTTTAGTTATATTTTGAGTTTCTCATACACCAGAAATCATGCTATATTTAAGCTTATGTGTCTGATTTTACTTATCATGGTCATATCCGTTTTCCTTCTAATGACTCAAGAAATTTCATCTGACCCATATATTGCTCTTCCAGGTATCATCCCCAATAAGTTAAAAACATCTTATTACAATGATACATGCCTACCCATGTTTATAGCAGCACAATTCTTAATAGCTAAACTTTGGAAGTACCCTACATGTCCATCAACAGACAAATGGATAAAGAAAATGCGGTGGTCATACAGAATGGAGTACTACTCTGTCGTAAGGAAGGATAGCCTTTTTATCTTTTCCTGAATGGAAGTTCTATCTTCTTTCCCTTTACTCCTCTTTGTTAATTTCGGAGAAGTGTTACACAATTATTTGGCACCCTTACATGCAAAACCGAGTCTGTATCTCTGACTTGAGACCCTTGGCATGTACTATTTGTTCTGTTTCCAACTCTTGTCTCTGCTATCCTAAATGTGAAATTTCAGTTCTGTTGTTATTTTCTTCAGAGTTAATTTATTTCCTAGGGCAATAAACTACTCAGCATTTTCATTATAATGTGTGTCTCTATGAGCATTCAATTCTAACTATATTTTCTTGTCATTATTTTTCTTTGTGTATTTCATCTTCCCCCAAACTGAGATTTTTCTGGTTCTTTTTTTTTTCCGGTTCGTTTTTTAAGCTGCCATATTTCCTTCAAAATTACATTGGTGTTGGCTTTCGAAGCCCGAGCATGTATAGAATGCCTTCCTTCATTCTTCACATAACAAATATGTATGTGAGGATGAGACTGTAAACTCAGAGGCCTTTCTTCTTGTACTACGGAAATAATATCTTCATGTCAAAGCATCCACTGTTGTGCAAGACACTGTTTCAGGCTGCATGAGACTTGTATGGGTTATACGGAAGGCAAGACTTCTGCCAACAAACAGTTCATTGTCTACCAAATCCACAGGGCGAAGAGAGTGAATTTGGAGATGCCTCTGTGTTGAATAAAAGGAAGTCTGGAGGCCGTCAGGTAGAGACAGAGTTCCTGGATTAGAAAGTAAGAAAGTGCCTTCCATGAGTTCTAAGCAGCAAACCAGTCTCAGCAGACCCGTAAGCACCAAGAAGGCCTAGCAGCAGGCAGCCAGACTGGTGCTAAGTCTCAGTTACAGCTCCTCTCCAGGAAGGACTGAAGCAAAACAAAGAGGAAATCTAATCCCCAAACCTAAATCCCCCGAGGCTACTAGGAAGGAAAACAAGTCAAGAACATATAAACAGGGGAAGAAACCATGGATCCAGTTACCACACAGTCACTCTAGTTTCTCCTCAGATCGCATACATCTTTCACCTTTTACCAATTACCAAACCGTGAGTATGAGAGAACAGTTTGACTACTAGGGTGAACTCTCAGGGTCACTGAGTTTTTAGTACTTAATAAACAGGACCGTGCCGTTTCAAAAGTGCAAATGTACCAAGATCAGCCTCAAAAATAAGGGTAATATGATGCCATTTCCTGCTATTCCAGAAGTTTGCATTTAAGTAGGCTTAATTAGAAGTCATGTTTTATGTTTTGCTTCTTTTCTCCAGAACATATGTGATTAAAGTGCATGTATATCAAGATTTCCACATGCACATAGTTTGAGCCTCCTTATTCTGCCACTATAGTAGCTAAAGAAGTGATTCACAAACAAGTCACCTGAAGGGAAAGACATCCTTCACCCTGAAAATCTTACAAGCAGGAAAATAGGTCTGCTCTTACAGTATGAGGCACTGAGACAATAAAACCAGAATACAGTGGGTCAGAGAAGAGACTTTCGAGAGACACTAACTCCCAGATCCTTACACTTGAATGAAGGTATTATCATAGTTTTAAAGACTTGTCCCCCTCCCCAAGAAAATGTAGAAAAGAGACAAGCCCCAACAATGAAGCTGAAGACCAGAAACTGGAATTTGTTAAAGTTATGCCACAAGGAGGCTTCTCGGGATAATAAGGAAGTATCAGATTGTGCTTTCCATAACACACACACACACACACACACACACACACACACACACATCTACTTGACGCAGGAATAATATACTTTATCAACAATGGATCACAAAATTTGGGTTTCAAATTTGCACACTAGCTGCTATTTAGCAAAGCTGACATCTACAACTCTCTTAACTTTGGGATGTTAGCTCCTCAGAATAATAGTATTGGAACTTTAGAATTAAAATGAGTTAAGTAAAGATATAATTAAGTACCTTCCAGAATCACTGTCTGAGGTTTGCAGCTCATAGTTTTTCTTTAATTAAACTTTACTTGCTCTATTTGGCTATTTAAATTACACAGAATATGATGTTCTGTCAAATGTTCTTAAGGATAATGTAGAATTTTCCTCACTAATTTCTGTCTTTCATTCAAAATTTCTATTCTGCTAACACAATGAGATGTCAGAGAATGGTTCTTTCCTTGTTGTTTTCTGAGCAATGTGAAAGGTGAAATGCACAAGAGACATGAATAGAAAATGAAGTGTGAGGAAAGTGAAGACATTCAGTACACTTGTTCCTTGTAGCGCATCAAGTTTCCGAAACCCAGAATTTGTTTGAAAAGATTTGAATGCTTCTCCAAACCTGAAACCCCTCATGCATCAGAAGCCTGCTCTCATCTTTGAGCAGGAGGGTGCACATAGTCATCAGAAGAGGGAACTTGTTACTGTTGTCAACTACAAGGTAGAATAGGCACTTAGCTTGCCTTTGAGGGTCCTTGGCACACTTCAGGGCCCTTAGCAAACCGGAGAAAGGTGAAGTGGGAAAGGGTGAAATCCAGGCCATGCAAATCCAGTAATTAAGGGAAGAAAAAGGAGATCTTACACAGGGAAGTACCAAGGAAGCCACAGCCTCCCTGCTGAGCCAAGATATTCTTTCCCTGTGTTAAAATTGAGTACAAAAATAATAAAGCTTGAGCTCAAGGATGGTAACTCTTCTAAGTCCCCTCTCTGCTCACATTCAATTTGTCTGACAATCTTCATTTTTTCCCAAGTATTTATTTTTCCTTTCTGTTTTTTTATTGTCTTCTTTAGTGTTTTCTTTCCTACAGATTTCTTCTTGTCCCTATTCACTGGGAGTCACTTTGCCTCTGATGTGAAGCACAACACACTGTGTACCTAGTTGAAGATGATCGAACCACAGCATTCACTGATCTCACTCTGAAATTCTGAATGACCCTCAGCAAACCTAAAGTATGTGGCTAAAGCCACTGTGGGAAAATATCTATCTAAGAAATGTTTCCTGACTGTTCTAGAAATGCTTCAGCACTCCATGCCCCGAGCCTTGGCCTCCTTGCAGGTCCATTGCCAGATGGAAAACAAGGGCTACTGATTTCTGAGACTCAGTCCTAGATAGGGCAGAGTCCATGGATATCATAGTGTAGGACCCTGAGGTTCTTATATCAGGATTGCTGAATTGTCCTAGTCCCAATTCTAATACCATTTTCCTGAGGATAACTTTGAGCAAATTTCTTTTCTCTGAAACTAAATTTTCTTACGAAAATAAAAGGAACTCTCAGGGACAGAATGTAAGTTTCCACTCACTTGGTGTTACTGTTACACTGGTACCTTGATATTCCTCATGTTAATTGGTTCAATGAATATTGAAAACAAGGAGTACTAAACAAATTGTTTGGGCTGGAAAGGGTAGCAAAAGTCAGGAGGCAATCAACACCAAATGATAAGTTCTGGTTTGTGTCTCTAATACCAGACAAATGAATATGGGGACAAAAATTTGCATTCAAATGTATCAGATGCTACGTTTTGATGAGTTTCCAAGCAGTTGAGTACCAGTGTATAACTATAATTGTAATTGTTTCTTGGATCACCTTGTTCAGAAAAATTCGAAGTATACTGGTTTTTCTAGTTCCGTATCTTCACTGAATGTGGTCACAATTTGCATTCTTCTGTAATCTCTAAGAATAGTGCTTAAGAACTCTGGATTTGAAGTCAAACTTTTCTTGACCAGTTAAAAACTTTATAACTATCAATAGGTTACCGAGCATCTTAAAGCCTAATTTCCTTCTGTAAAAGGAGAGTGATACATACTTTATGGAGTTGCTATAATGAATTCATCAGACAATGTATGTAAATTTCATAGACTATTACCATCATAGTGTGAGCCTATAACACACAGAGCAAATTATCTTCATGGTTCTTAGCTTATTTACAAGCTCATAGAAATAAACAGCAAAATATCTGCTATGGGCAGAGGACTGAGGAGTGGAGCCTTGCTGGTACCTTCTGTAGACTGGATACTTTCCAACTCTTGGGCTATGTTTTTGTGAATGCCAAAACATCAAAGATTGTGTGATGCAGCAAACTCAATGGACTTTATAGTGAAAAACCAGCAAAATATTGAGAGCTTTCCTTAGTTGTTTATGCAATTCATTGTTTACATTTTTAATTGGTGCATATTAATTGTAGAGAATAATGAGGTTGGTGGCAGTATATTGGTACATACGTACACCTTAGTTTATTTCCATCCCCATTACCTGCCCTTCCATCCTCCCCCTTGCTCGAATCCCATTCACCACCACTAGAGTACATCTTATTTCCTGTCCTTTCTCCTTTGTTGTTGTATTTGTTTTTATTCATTAATTTTAAAATTTTTTAAAGATGAGAAATCATGATTTTTAACTTTATACATCTGCCTTATTTTGCATAACATGATGTATTTCATATTCTCTAGTTCCATCTATTTTCTTGCAAATAACAAGATTCCATTCTTCTTTATGGCTGAATGATATTCCATTGTGTATATATGCCACATTTTCTTTACCCATTCATCTGTTGATGGAATCCAACTTAGTTATTTTGAATTGTGTGGCTATAAACAGGAATATGGATGTATCATCATAGTATACTGTATTTAGTTTTTCAGGAATATGCACAGGAATAGTATGGCTGGTCATACAGTCGTTCTAATTTTAAATTTTTGAGAAGTCTCTGCTGATTTTTATAGTGACTGTACTAGTTTAGATTCTCACCAACAGTGTATAAGGATTCCTTTTTATGCACATCTTTGCTGGCGTTAATTTTTTTGAATTCTTTTTTGATAGCTGTTCTGTCTGGAGTAAGATGGAAGCTCAATGAAGTGTCTAAGGATGTGGAGCTTGTTTTTCACATACTTATTCATTTTCTCACTCAACATTTTGATTTCTCTTAATGGTACATGTATCTTCATACCACAAAAACTTTGAATCTGTTGGGGTAGAAACGAATAGGTTATTGAACTAGTAGGTTACCTTTACAACAAACTGATATGTAACAGTTAATTTGTAATCAGTCAATTTTTTATTTGTCTAATGAATTTAGTATTTTGTGATTTTAGTGGAGTTACCACTTCTATTCAAGCAATTCTAACTCTTATTCATTTATAGATTCTGAAAATCTCAAACATTCAGAAAGGGGCGGGCAATATAACACAGTGATTTCTGGGTTCATCACAGTACTAAAAATAATAAAAAGAAAGAAACAAGGAATCAAAGAAGGAGAAAATTATTGAAAATTATTGAAAACCTATGCATTTGACATTATCATAGCCACTGGAGATACAAAATCATATGAATAGAGTTCTTGGAATTAAAGAGCATAAAATCTGGAAAATAGTTTCTAGTGTAACTCTTGAGTTTTTCCTGCTTGGTTCATATATTTAACACACTGTTCATTTTTTCAGTGTATTAAGTATTCTAGCACTGACCCATAACATGTTCCCTTCTCCTTACCAGCCCAGAGACAATTGTACATCCAAGCTCCCTCGCAGTAAGGTAGATCCACGCAATGAAATTTTGCTAAAGAAATATAAATGGACTCAGTGGGTGTCCCCTCACCTCAAAGGTAGTTAAAATTAGGCAAAATAATCTCTAAGCTCTAGGCTTCTCTGACATTGGAAGTCCTGGGCTGAAATGATGGTATCACAAAATGGTGGCTCATGCATTGATCTATGAACGGACACACCTACTCCATCTCACTGCTTATTTATGTTGCACATGAAGAATGAGCAAAATATAAGCCCTACTTCTTTTAAATTACGGAGATGTTTATGTGGTTACCACAGTATTGTGTAGGCTACACTTAATATTCTTATAAAGGTTTCCAACCACAAAGAAATCACATTCTCACCTATTGATATTATCTTTCTCTTAACCAAGTGTAAGAGGCGAGACTGAATAATATTTATAACAACATCACGAGGCAAGATGAGACACAGGCTAAAATACAAAACAATGTGCTGTTACCACAATTTTCTCCAACATATGTATATTTTATATGCAGCCGTGCTTTCATATACCTTTTCAGGCTATTCACTAATGCTAGCAAGTAATGTGAATTATTTTTAGTGTATTTGAGACTGAGCACATGTTGTGTTATAAAGAACTCAATCTTTCCAAAGAATATATACTATTATACTTGGTATTTCATTTTATATACTGTTTTACATGTAAAGAATACCTTTGTTGATAAGAGAAGACTTGGGAGTATCACACAATTCAGCACATCTGTAGATCGAAACCAAATCCAAGGTCATTTTCTCTATGGTATATTTTATGCAATTCAAGCCACTGCAATTCAACTTCCGCTATGAACAAAATAGTGCAACTACTTCATAAATAGAATATTTCTGACTATTAAGATCCTTTTTGTATTAGTACATGTTTGGAGTACACGATGTTTATATTAATCTTAGGGAATGGGTACCTGTACTTAGCATATGTTGATTCTTTTTATCCCCTTTTTCCCAAAATCTTCAATTACTCTTTTGCAAAGAAACAGATCAAAATGTATGAATAATGGGTAGGTATTAGATAAGTTTACAGGGGTATCTAGCTCTGGTATGTAAAAATAAGTGATGCGATGTTTGATTTTGAATATGCTTACAATTGGAAAAGTATAAACAAAATTAGTTATTTTCTCTTTATAATTATTTCTTTTAAGTATCACTTCCAGGTATATGTCCATAAAATCAAACTCCAGGAAGACATGGAAACATTCAGTAAAATATTCATGTAGTTTTGCTTCTGAATACCACCACATAATTATTCAGCAACGTCTGTGGAATTGGTAACATTCTAAGCTTTCATGTTCAACTCGTGAAGCTGACAACCTAATTATGTATACATGATGGGAAGCTGGAAAATAATCCCCAAGACTCATCATGCCTCTCTTAAAGATGCTATTGCCTCATACTAAAGTAAACCCCTTTGCTTATACATGAAGAAAGTATGAGCTCCTTGGACTTTAGATGGTGCGTTTCCATGTCAGAAGTTTTTTGAGACAGGGTCTCACTGTGTAGTTCAGGCTGGCCTTGAACTCACTATGTAGCCCAGGCTGACCTTGAACTCACAGCAATTCTCCTGCCTCAGCTTCCCCAAAGCTGTGATTACAGGCCCACCCCACCATGCCCTACTATTTTTAGTAAGTCCCTCACATGTTTCCAGTACATTGATTGAAAACATTAATGTAGTTTTTGACCATAAATCTTCCTTCACATTTTATTTTAGGTTGCTTTCCTTTTACTTTAAAATACATGCTCTCAAATTTGAGTAATGACCATAGAGAGAAACAAGAATCCCCTGATAACATCAACAAATAGCCACACAAAAGGTTTTTCATAGAGAATACAAAGTATTGTGCTTACACTTTAAAAATGAATGGGAAAATGAAAACAATTATCTCAATAATACAGCTTCAATTCCACTTGGAATATTCTCTCTGGTGACCTCTCCATATAATTAAGGAAAAAGTGCATTGGCCCTTGACTTTTCCTAATAATGTTCTCAATTTTTGTTTTTGAATATACACAGCTATTCTTCAATTGAATAAGCAAAATCAGAGACGTTGATTTTGGTCATTATTGCTTTAAGAAAATTTTGCTTATTATAATATAATAAACTTGTCCCTCAATTACTTAAAAATTACTTGCAAACTATAATTTATTGATAGAGCAGCAGCTTAACATCTCAAAAATGCATGACTATTTAAACAAAAATAAGTCTGCTTCTTAACGACTATATTCATTTTCATGTATACTTTTGCTTTTACTGAATGAGATTTACTTATCTCAGCCTTTCTACTCTCCCGAAGACTCTATGTAGACTTTAAAGGCAGCACAAGGAGTGCATAATATCTGTGAACCAAAATGCTGCTTTTGTTAAGAATATATCATTCTCTCAGAACATAGCCAAATGTAATAGAAACAGAGTGTGTTTTCTTTAGTGTCCACGAGTGCATAACCACCCCACTTTTGTACCTGGTCACATATTTTCCTTTCATAGAGAAGCAGATCCTTCTATATTTCATAGCCATAGAATTCTTAAACTACTTTACTATTAAATCACTTCAAATATCCTTATAACACCAGGGAACTTTCATCATAATTCATAAAACACTTATGCCATGTCAGAGTTTGTAATCCTTGGGAGTACCCTATTTCAGAAAATAAAATGTTAAGACTAAAAAATAATCATGGATGATAGTGTTTAAAATCAAGAAATACCCTGTGTGTGTGAGTGTGTATGTGTCAATGTGTGTGCTTCTGTTTTGGGGTGTTTTTCTTATCTGCATCATTGACTTTATCACCTTCATTCTAAGGTCCTGTTCAGAGCAACTCATAATTACATTTTCAAAAACCTCATAATGCAACATGGCTATGACTACACAGCTGTTACCCTTTAGTTGAAATTATAATGAAAATGACTTACAGTATTTGATCCACCCTTCTTTACTAAGTAGTGCCATTAATCCAAATTAAAATGCCTGGTTAATGTGTTTTCTGCCATACATAGAAATTAATACATCTTTTATTGACAGTGATGATGATCTGGAATGATATAAATAAGTATAAATTAACTTCATTTTCACAAAATCTCAAATTTAAGGTTAAAACAACCACAATATTACACGTAATTTGGAACCTGGTGTATTACATATGAATTGGACATCAATCATAAATAAACCTATTCTGATAGAGTGGAAAGAGCTCTGTTGCAGAAGTTAAGAGTTTTAAGTTCTGATTTAGATTCAGCTACTATCAAGCTCAGTGAGTCTGGACAAATTGACTTAGATGTTTTCCATCATGGGGAGCTAGATTCTACAATGCTCACAAGTAATTCACAAGAAGCTTGACAGCTTTCCCAGGTACGCAGAAATGAGGAGGGCAAAGATCTAAACAAGAATCAGCAGCTTGAAGGAGAAGCCCAGTATATAATACCAATAGCAGGGTTGTGTAGAGAAAGAATCACAGTCAACACCCAATGCAAATACTGCTTTACACTCAATGAACACTTCATTTTTGGTAAATATCTTTCAATAATAACACTCAATGCCAGTGGCCTTAACTCCCTAGTCAAAGCACAAAGACAGTCAGATTGGATCAAAACACAAAACCAAAACACATGTAATCTATAAAACTCACCTCATCCACAAGGAAACACTCTGAAAGTGAAAAGGTGGGAGTTGATGCTGCATGCAACCAAACCCTGAAAATAAACAAGAGTAGCTGTTCTATTTTCAGGTAAAGTGCACTTGAAGCCCAAATTGATCAGACAAGCTAAAGAAGGTCATTACATACAGTGAAGGTAACAATTCAACAATAAAACACAACAATTTTAAATACAGAGTCCCCCAAAACATGTATACACACTTCAAAAAATAAAAAATTGTATAAATACTTTAATACTAAATGTATCGAGGCACTATGAGATTAATAAAGTTACCTTTGGCCTCTACAATTACAAGAGGTGCTCAAAGTGGTGGCCATGAGCTTCCAGGCATTTATTAGTACAACGAACTGCGGCTTGGGCAACTTTGGTCACTGAGATTGCTGCATGTGTATTTTCAGTTTCTTCTCTAAGGGCTGGCAGTGTAGTAGGTTTTCTGTGATATATGACATCCTCCAGGGTCCTCCATATGAGGGTAATACCACGTGTTGAAAAAAATCATACTAACAAAAATGAACAAAGAAATATCAAAGTTGAGCCACACCATCAAAGGAATGGGCTTAACAAATGCTTACAGGGTCATTAATCTAACAACAACAGAATATACATTCTTTTCTGCAGTATGTGGAACTTTCTTCAAAATAAACCATATCTTAGGCCACAAAGCATGCTTAAATCAATAAAACTAAATTGAAATAATATCCTACATCCTATTGGATCATAAGAGACTAAATCTAGATATCAGGAGCAAAAAAGCCCACAGAAACTACGCAAACATGAAAGATTAAACAATATACTCTTGAAAAATCAGAAGATCAGTGCAGAAATCAGAAAACAAATGAAAACCTTCCTATAATCAAATGACAATGAAAACACAACATATCAAAAACGTGGAACACAATAAAAGCTGTCCTAAGAAGGAAGTTTAGAGCTGTGAAAGTCCAAATTTTAAAAAACAGAATGATCCCCAATAAATAACCTAAAGACACATCACGAGTTCCTGGAACAACAATAGTAATCCAGTCTAAAATTGTCAAAAGAAAAAATTATAAGCATCAGAGCAGAAATTAATGAACTTGAGTAAAAAATATCAAAGATCAATAAGCAAAGGACTGTTCTTTGAAAGGATAAACTAGAGTGATAAATCCTTAGCCAAACTTACCAAAGAAGGAAAGAAATGAGTAATATCAAGTCAATCAGAAATGAGAAAGGAGAAATCAAAATGGACACTGCTAAAAAACAGAAGATTATGGGGAACTACTTCAAAAACTTACATTCCAATATATTGGAAAATCTAGAAAAAATGGATAAATTCCTAAACATGCATGGATTACCAAAACTGAACAAAGATATAAATACCCTGAACAGACCAATAAAAACAATGACATGGAGGCAATCATAAAAATGATGACAACTAAAAACAGGACCTGAGGATTCTCTCCTGAATTTCACCAGAGCTTCAGGGGAGAATGAATGCCAAATACCACTGAAACTCTTCCATGAAAGTGAATGTGAAGGAACACCGCCAAACTCACTCCTTAAAGTGAGCATTAACCTGATACCAGAAGTGGACAATAATTTAACTAAAAAGAAAATTACAGGCCAATTTCCTTAATGAAGATAGATGCAAAAATCCTTAAAAAGATACTTATAAGTAGAATGCAACTAATCACTGAACAAAATCATGCACCATGACCAAGTTGGCTTCCTCCCAGGAATGCAAGAACGATTCAACTTATATAAATCAGGAAATATAATACATCATATCAACATAAGGAAGGACAAAAATCACATGATCATCTCGAAAGGCACAGAAAAGTCTGTGAAAAAAATCAAACATTCATTCATGATAAGACCTTGAGGAAAAATAGAGAAGGATCTTAGCACAAAATGATAAAAGCTAATTATGACAAGCCCTCTGCCAATATTGTACTAAATGGGGGAAATCCCCTGTAAAATCAGAAGCAAAACAAGCATGTCCAGTCACACCATTTCTCTTTAATATAGTAGGCAAAATATTAGTCCCAACAATTAAACAAGTAAAAGAAATAAAAAGGATACAAATAGGAAAGAAAGAAGTCAAAACTAATGTACTTATTTACAGATAACACAATCTTTTATGTATAAGACCCCAGAATTTCACCAGAAGATACTTTGAACTAATGAACAAGTTCAGCAAAGTGGCAGGATACAAAATCAACACACAAATATCAATAGCTTTCCTATACATCACAGTGAACCCACTGAAAAAGACATCAGGAAAACAATCCCATTCACAAGAGCTTCAATAATCTAAATACTTAGGAATTAACATAATAATAAAAGCAAAAGACCTCTATACCAAAAACTACCTGGGAAAAGAGGACATTAGAAAATGGAAAGACACCTCTTGCTCAAATATAGGTAGAACCAATGTGCTTAAAATGCTCATGTTGCAGAAAATGATATATGTATTCAATGTAATTTCAATGAAAATAACAAGAATATTCACAGCAAAACTAGACATCATAAAATTTGTATGGAAACAGAAGAGATCCAGAATAGCCAAAGCAATTCTGAGTAACAAGAGCAAGCTCAGAGGCATTACAACCCCTGATACCAAGTTATATCACAAACCAAAAGTGATGCACACAGTGTGGTACTGTCACAAAAACAGACATATTGATGAACTGAATTGAAGTGGGGATCCAGAAGCATCTCCTGAACCTTCAGCCATCTGACTTTTTTTTTGGTACCAGGGATCGAACTTGGGACCTTGCACTTGCAAGGCAGGTGGCAGAACCACTGAGCTAAATCCCCAGCCCATCGCAGCCCAGCCATCTGACTTTTAACAAAAATGCCAAAAACAGACTCCAGGGAAAAGATAGCCTCTTTAACAGATGGATCTGGGAAAACTGGTGATCCATGGGCAGAAAATTGGATTTAGACCCATAAAACTCACTCTGTATAAAATCAAATCAAAATGGATCAAAACTTTAATGTAAAAATAGAAACACTGATTCTAGTGAAAGAAAAAAAGGGTAAAACTCTTGAATAGGCGAGAAATATCTTTTTAATTTTTATTTTTATTAGTACATGTTTGCAGTCCATAATGATTGTTTTCCTCAACCCCAACTACACAAGAAATAATACGAAGAATCAACAAATCAGATTATATCAAATTAAAATCTTCTGCACGTCAATGGAAAGAACCAACAAGGTGAAGAGACAAACTAAAGAATTGGAAAAAATTGCCAGCATCTCTTCAGAAAGAGGACAAATGAAAAGAAAAAGAATTCAAAAAGTTGTATCTAAAAGTGTAACTTGACTTAGTACAATTGTCTTACATGTTTTATATGTTCTTTGGCCTATTTTTAAGTTGTATATATAATAATTAACTTTATAAGGTTTTATAAGATAAATAAATCTGATGCTGTAAAAATAAAAGAGGATGGAGAAAAGAGGAGAAAAAGAATTGAATTGTGTTATGTGCATTTACCAATTCTGTACAGTGAATGTACTCATTATGTAATGCAAACATGTGCTAATAAAAGTGAAAAAATTAAAAATGCATAAATAGTAAAATTTAGAATCTCCAAAATAAAAGATCCAATCAAAATGGGCAGTTGAAATGAATAGACCCTTTTGAAAAGAAAAAACACAAATGTACATTAAAAAATTGTCAGCACCTTCAGCCATTAGAGAAATGTAAATTAAAATAACACTGAGACTGTCCATCCCTAGTAAGAATGGCTATCATCAAGAAGTCAAAAAACAACAAATCCTGCTGGGGTTTTGTGGGGAAAGAAGCACGTACATATTTTTCAGTGGAAATGTAAACTAGCACAACCACTATGGAAATCAGCATGGACATTCCTAAAAAAGGCAAAAATAAAAATTGCATTTGACCCAGCTATACCTCTTCTGGATATTTTCCCAAAAGACTTTAAGTCATCATATGTATTACAGTGATACTTGCATACCTGTTTACAGCAGCACAATTCACAGTAGCTGAATCTTGGAAGTGGCTTATATGCCCATTAACAGATGAATGAATAAAGAAAATGTGATATATATAAAAAATGGAGTACTACTCAGACATAAAGAAAGACAAATTTGGGTTAGTTTTAGGAAAATGGATGAATATTGGGACCAAAAGTCTAAGTGAATAAGATCCTTGCAGAAGTATAAATATTTCACAGTTTCCCCTATATTAGAAATCCAAAATATAAATAAGTTAAAGACAAATAAAAGAAAGGTGGTAAGAGACAGAGGCAGACTTTGTGGAGCTTGGAGGGGGAATCTGTGGACCAGGTTAGAGAGGAAGGCACAAAGGGAAGGGTACATAATAATAATTAAATTGCAATATATTTATGTACAAATAATCCAATATTAATGTAATTATTGTGTATTGCAAAGATATACAAGCAATAAATAACAACAACAAACCAATTCAATTAACTTGTTGGCTCATCAGTTTTCTTGGTCATAAAATAAAAATATTCAATTTAATCTTCTCAATATTTTTATTACACTCTAGTGATTTGCATAGCGGAGAATAAAAATCTCTCGAAACACTTGTATTTGGAGAGTAGAAAATAAAATAACTTAAAATTTGAACACTTAATAGTTGGAAGTCAATTCAACATGGTAATTTGAGGCCACCCTGACTAGAAATGTATGAACATATATTTTCAACGATTTTATTCAAGAAAAAGCTGAAAATTTTTGATGGTAAGGACATGATAGTGTTAGCTATATTCTAAAACTGCAGTTGACAAATACCTTTGAATAAGAGCAAATGTATCTGGAGAGAGGACGCATAAAACAAAAATTAGTTGAAAAGTATACACTTTAAGTTGATTACATACAAAAATAGAGCTGCATCTCAAGTTAGATTCACTTCACAAAAATAAAAGTAATATAATTCAATATAAAAAATGGTTGTTCCTCCTGGGCAAAGGAAAAAGTTACAGGAAAGACAAAACCTAAAAATACATCAAAATTTACCAAATGTTTGGTAAATTTACCAATTTACCAAATGACTGTAAAGTGTGAAAAATGAATTGGAATATAAATACAGAAAATGCATATGTAAGTTGAAAAACAGACTCAATTAAGAATCATGAAGCATAGATTTAGAGTGAAGTTCATCCTTAAGACATAAATTCTCATGATGAATTTCCACTGGTCGGAAAAAATAGAATGTAGAAGCACTTAAAAAGAAAAGTCCAGCTAAGCATGTTGGGGTACACCTGTAATCTTGGCACTCTGGGAGCCTAAGCCAAAAGATCCTAAGTTCCAGCCCAGCCTGGGCAAATTAGCTATTTACTGAGACTCTGTCCCAATATAAAAAATAAAAATTGGCTAGGAATGTAGCTTAGGGTGAAGGCCCTGAATTCAATTCTAAGTACTAGAAAAAGGAAGGAAGGAAGGAGAAGAGAAAGAAGAGTAATTTCAGAAAAATGAATATTAAACAATGCTTAGGAATATCTTCAATTCAGCACAAACATGATTTGTATTTCTGTGGATTCCTTGTCTTCATAGGTGGATTATCTTTTTTACAAAGTAGGAGTCAGGGCAGGAACAACATTCTTCAGCCAAATAGTCGCTGGCCAAATTAAAGTGTCACATAATTCCTTTGTTGTAAAATCTATCCTTATTTCAGGACATGTTAAATTGTAAATCTCAGAAATACAGTGATTGCTATAGTTTTCTCATTCTTTTCCCAAGATCATGGATTATATTCCATGATTTCATCCTACTGAACTATTTTTGGAGATAAAGGAGAAAACTGACCCACCATTCCACTACTTCCAGCTCAGAGGAAGGGGCATCTAGGCCACTGTTCCACCACTCTCAGCGCAGAGGAAGGGGCTTCAAGGCTGCTGTTCCACCAGTCCCAGCTCAGAGGTGATCAGCCCCACAGGTGACAACAGCACGCCCCTCCCACCCCATCAAAATGAGAAGACACGTAAATAAGTCTCAAAACCAGACTTCTAGATCACCTACAGCAAACCAAAAGGGAAATGAGATGGAACACTCTGATGCTCAACCACCTGGACTCCCTAAACTGGCAACAAAAGAGTATCTGGAAAAAATGAAATCAGAAATAATTTCTCAGATAACAGCAGGGATTGTGTTCATAGTGCAAGACATGATTAATAAATCTAGAGAGGAGCTGAGGAACATGATGAAATCCCAACATAGGAAAAAAATGGAATCCATAAAACAGATAGAAACAGATTTCCAGGAGATGAAAAACTCCATTGAAAGTCTACACAGCAGAATGAGCCAATGTGAGGACAGAATTTCAGATATAGAAGATAAGATTGCAATTAGTGATCAGGAAAAGAAAAATTGCTTCAAAATTTTAAGGGACCACCGAAAATCAATCCAGCAGCTGCTAGACGATCCAAAGAAGAATAACATAAGACTGATTGGAGTCAATGAAGAAACATGAGAGAAAGCAAATGACATAAAAAAACTTTTCACAGAAGTGATGGCAGAAAACTTCCCAAGGAGGGGAAAAGAACTTGACATAGATAAATGAGGCATATAGGACTTCAGCTAGCCTTGATCAAAAAAAATCTACACATAGGCATATAATTGTTAAGATTCAAGAAACCCAACAGAAGAAAAAAGTTCTACAAGCAGTTAGAGAGAAAAAAACAAATCACATACTAAGGAAAGCCCATCAGAATCACAGCAAATTTCTCAATGCAAACCCTCAAGACAAGAAGAGCTCAGAGCGACATATTCCAAACCCTAAAGGAAAACAGCCTCCAACCCAGATTGATGTACCTTGCAAAACTATCTTTTAAAATTGATGGAGAAATAAGATATTTTTATGACAAAGAGCACCTTAGGAACTTCGTGAATACCAAACAAGCACTCTAAAACATTTTAGACAATATCCTAAGAAAAGACAACGAGGACCACAACCCCAGGAAGCACAGCAGAATGAATCCGTCTGGCATGACAAAAAATTAAATGTAAAGGGGGAGAAGCCAACAAAAAGAGAAAGTCATAACAATGGTACTGTAATATGTATCAGTCATAACTATCAAAGTTAATGGTCTCAATTCACCAATCAAAAGAAATAGACTGGCAGAATGGGTCAAGAAACAAAATCCAACAAATGGTGTGTACAAGAAACACACTTAATTCAAAATGAAATTCATAGATTGAAAGTTAAAGGGTAGAAAACAATACTCCATGAGACGGGAACCCGAAAAAAAGCAGGAGTAGCTATCCTGTTTGGAGATCAAGTGGATTTCAAACCAACACTGATTAAGAGAGACAAAGAAGGACACTACATCCTTGTAAAGGGAACAATCCAACAGGAAGAGATGACAATCATAAATACCTATGCAACAAACACTAGTGCGCCCAACTCTATCAAACAAATACTAATGGACATGAAAAGTAATATATGCACTAATACAATAGTAGTGGGGGACCTCAATACCCCACTGTCACAAATAGGTAGATCACATAGACAAAAAATAGGTAATTAAATACTAGAACTCAAATGAACTCTTGAACAAATTAACTTAACAGATGTTTACACAGTGTTCCACCCCTCAAAATCAAAATACACATGCTTTTCAGCTGCACAGGGGCCATTCTCCAAAATAGACCGCATACTTGCTCATAGAACATGTTTAAGTAAGTGCAAAGGAACTGAAGTCATCCCCTGTATATTATCAGACCATACTGTGAGGAAATTGTAGATCAATAGCAAAAGAAACCACAAAAATTTCATAAACACATGGAATTGAACAACACAATTCTGAATAACCAATGGGTCACAAAGGAAATTAAAGAAGAAACCAGAAAGTTCCCTCAATTAAATGGCAATGACAATACAACATATCGGAATCTATGGAACAAAATGAAAGTGGTCTTACAAGGGAAATTCATAACAGTGAATACTTATATTAGGAAAACAGAGCAAGCCCAATTAAACAACCTGATACTGAACCTCAAGCTTCTAGGAAAAGAAGAGCAGGACAAACCCAAAGCTCATATAAGGGAGGAAATTATAAAGATCAGAGCAGAAATCAATTCAATGGAGCCTAAAGGAATGATACAAAAAATTAATAAAGACAAGAGTTGGTTCTTCGACAGAATAAGCAAAATTGACAAATCCTTAGCCAAACTTATCAGAAAAAGGAAAGAAAAGGCCCAAATCCATGCATTTAGGAATGAAAAGGGTGAAATTACAACAGACCCAGCAGAAATCCAGAGGTCATCAATACCTACTTTGAGAACCTAAACGCCAAAAAGACCGATAACACAGAAGACATGGACAGATTCCTACATATGTAGGAATTAACTAAGTTGAACAAAGAAGACTTAAAAATTCTAAACAACCCAATATCTATCAATAAAATTGAAAACGTAATTAAAAACTTAGCAACTAAGAAAATCCCAGATCCTGATGGCTTCACTGCTGAATTCTACAAGAAATTTAGAGAGGAACTACTGCCACTATGGTTGAAACTCTTCAATGAAATTGAAAGGGAAGCAGTTCTCCTCAATTCATTCCTGGAAGCAAGCATCACCTTGATCCCCAAAGCAGAAAAAGACCCTACCAAAAAAGAGAACTACAGGCCAATCTCACTAATGAACATAGATGCAAAAATCCTTAATAAGACACTGGCAAATAGAATACAGAAGATCATCAAGAAGATCATACAGCCTGACCAAGAGGGATGCAGGGATGCATCAACATATGCAAAACAATCAATGTAATACACTATATCAATAGAGCCAAGGACAAAAACCATTTGATTATCTCCATAGATGCAGAAAAAGCATTTGACAAAATCCAACATGCATTT
>NW_004624808.1:3416569-3456469 GCF_000247695.1 Heterocephalus glaber
AATGAAAAACTGGAAACAAAGTCTTTGTAAATACAGAGGGATGGAGGGGTTGAAGGGAGGGCAGGGTATGGGGGAAAATTAAGAACCAAGAGAGTTTATGTAAAGGAGGAAATTTCCAATGATGAATGTCATTATATTGTATACCTAAAATGTACCAATGAAATAAAATTTAAAAAATAAAACTCTAATCCAATGGTTAGGATTGATTTCCAATCCATTTTCGACTACATAATATTTATCTTTGAAAGGCATGCTTTTATCATTAAGCTATTTTAGTAGACCTTTGTAGTTACTATCTTCCTGACTGTACATTATATTTGAAATGCAAAAACTGGCCCTACTGAAAACCACAATGTGATATCAAAGACTACAGATAGCAAGAGCAAGTGAGGATGTGGGGAAAAGGGAACAATTGTCTAATATCCATGGTAATGTAAATTAGTAGAGCCATCACAGAAGATAGTATAGAGTTTCCTTAAAATATATAAATGAAGCCATCATGTGATCCTGCAATCCTACTACTGGGTAAATGTCCAAAGGAAATGAAATCAGTTCCTCAAAGAGACATCTATGTTTTCACATTTATTGCAGCTTTTTCCCATTAGCCAAGATATTGAATCAACTGAGATTTTCATTGAAGGATATATGGAAACAGAAAATGTGCTATATATTCAAAAGTGATTACTATGCTGTCTCAAATAAACTGTAATCACGTCTTTTGCAAAAAAAAGATGGAATTGGAGATCGTTATATTAAGAGAAATAAGCCAGTTACAGAAAAAGAAGTGCTTCATGATCTCACTCCAGTGTGAAATCTAAATCAGATGCTGGCAAAGATATCAGGACTAGTGTGGTGTTTACAAAAGGTCAGGGTGAGGTGAGGGGGAGAGATAATCAATTGGTGCCAAGTTAGGATTACATAGGAGCAAAAAGCTCTGGTGTACTATTCCACAGTGCCATAACTGTAGATAACAGTAATGTTCTGCACACTTAAAAAGTGAGAAGACACAGGCAAGCAGACCCACCCTGGATAGGCAGCGCCCTTCTCCTGGTGTGAACTAACAGGCTCTCTCCAGACAGGCAGAGACCAATCTCCAGTGTGGGCAAGCAGGCCCATGCAGGATAAATTCCCCTTCTCCCAATGCCCAGCACAAGGGCCAGATCATCCACCATCTCCAAGCTGGCTCTGCATTTTCTCTCTCTTTGGCACAGAGCAGCAGGGGTGAAGACTCACCAATTGACCAGATCCAGGATGAGGACAATCCCCAAAGAGAGAAAGGAACAGCCAGACCCCATGACCATTGAAATTAAGTCCAGCAGTCCACAAAAAAGCCCATCTCACAGGCTACATGCAGAAGAGATGAGAGGGCTGACTGAGTTTCCCATCTCCCAGTGTGAGCAAAGACATGCCTTGGCTTGGAAGGGACCACGGTCTGGGCTAAATGGACAGAGAGGCCGCTGCTGCATGGAAGTCACCTCAAAACCCCTGGGCCATGAAGCTAGGTGGAGAAACATGTGTCTGGCTAATGTCAAGACTGTAAATCTTAGAAAGAAACCACTCATTCAAAAATAGGTTTTTTATCCTTTGGACTCAATTTTTTTTTAATTTTACTCTTTTCCATTATATTTATGTTTCTTTCAGTGGGGTTTTGAGGGGATTGAATTTTTCTCCCTTTTCCCCCACTTTTTTCTCTTCTTTTTTCTTTCATTTTGTTCTCTTCCTTATCTTTATTTTATTCCCTGTACTTTGATGTATTTATCTTTTTCCTTCTTTTTCTTGCTCATTCTTAGAAGTGACTATTTTCCAACATTATTAATTGCCTCTTTCTTCTCAATAGGACCTCCTGTCTCACTTTTCTCTCCTCTTTTTCATATTCCATTGATTGATTTGACAAATTTTGCTTTTGTCATTCTCCAGATCTCCATCCTGTCTACCTTTACTAATATAACTACTAAACTTCATGATTCTCTAGATAGCTAGTTCACTTCACTCAAAATTAAAGACCCAATAAAAAATGGGCAAGTGAAATGAGTAGATACTTGACAGAAAATGTACAAATGGCCAATATACACAGGAAGAAACATTCAGTATCGATGGTCATAAGAGAAATGCAAATTAAAGCAACACTAAGATTACATCTTACTCAGAAAGCATGACCATCATCAAAAATCAAATATTAACAAGTGCTGGAAAGGATTCAGGGGGAAAGGAGCCCTTTTATGTTATTGTTGGAAATGTAAACTAATACAACCACTAAGGAATCAGTATGGAAATTCTCTAAAAAATTGAAATTAAGCCAGGTGTAGTGACACATGCCTGCAATACCAGCACTCAGGAGCCTGAGGCAGAAGTATTGCTGCAAGTTTGAGGCCATCCCGGGGTACACAGTTAGACTCTGTTTATAAAAAACAAAAACAAAAAAACCCCAAAATTCTGTTTGACACAGCTATTCTCTTTCTAGGTATCTTCTCAAAAGAATTAAAGACATCATATTACAGTGATACATGCATCCTCATGTTTACAGTACTACAATTCATAATAGCTAAAACTTAGAAGCAGCCTATACGTCCAGCAACTGATGTATTGATAAAGAAATGTGGTATTTATACATAATGAAGCACTACCCTGTCATAAAGAAAGATGAATCATTTTTAAGAAAAATTTATATACTTTTAATCCATTATGTTAAGTGAAGTAAATCAGACACACATTCTTAATTATCACATGGTTTCTCTTATATGAGAAACCCAAATAATAAAGAGCAAAGTAAAAGATAATAGGTAGTAAGAAGGTAGATCTTTCTCAATTTGAGAAAATAATCAAGAGATGGAAGGAAAGAAGGGAGGGAAAGGGGATGAAAAAGAAAATAAGATGATATATGTGCATGTACAAACTGCACACAATGAATGTGAACATTATGTGCTGCAAAAATCTACTGATACAAAGTAAATACATAAAAGAAAGAGTGAGAAGGGATTTGAAAGTTTCCATCACAAAGAAATAACTGTATATTTATCCTGATATAAACCTTATGCAATAAATAATGTATCAAAACATCATATAATATCCCCATTCTTGTGTACAATATCCAATAGTAAGTATCATTTAAAAATGGAGTTTCTTTTTTTGAGAAAACCTGGCTCTGCCACTAAATAGTTTGATGATCTTGGATAATCATTTTCCTATGGTCCTCAGTTCCCTTTCCTTTAAGATTAACATCATAAGTTTCTGCTCAGATGCATGTTTTCATTAACTTTATCCCTCTCTTCTTATGCAGATATCACCTGTATGGTTTGTTCACTGTATTTATACTTGTGCAATCCTTCTTGGATTCAGTATAGGTTTATTCACAGGTAACAACCCAAAAGAATCATAGGGCTCCAAATAAGAAATATCATCCTGATCTGGGCATTCAAATCATCCATTACTGAATAAAAATGCTTATTCAATAAGTATTTCCTGGCATCATACTAAATGTAAAGCTAGAAAATTCCAATAATAATGAAAGAGCAAGTAAGGAAGTATAGACGTATAATAGATATGACAAGAATATGTTGGGAATAGATAACATGAAAACCAGATTAAAAATGGGAGTGTGGGTACCTCTTTTGTGTGCTGATTTCCTTTTTTTAATTTTTTTTGGATATATACATTCAGAAATAGGACAGTTGAAATTATACAGTAGATCTATTGTTTAGTTTTCTGAGGAACTTTAATAGTGTTCTCCATAGTTTTTATACTAATTTACATCCCTCTGAGTAATGTGGGAGAGGTTCTTTTTCTCTACATCCTCATCAACATTTGTTTTTGTTGCGTTTTGATAATAGCCAATCTAACTGTTGCCACACTGCTCACAATATCTAAGGCCCAGAATCAACCTGGGTGCCCCTAAAGTGAAGAATAATTCAAGAAAATGTAGCATAAATGAACAATGAAATATTATTCATTCATAAGAAAGAATTAAATCCTTTAATTTGCATCACAATTGATAGAAACAGAAAAACAAACACCACACATTCTTTTTAATATTGGATAAGCTTAAAAATGTTGAATGAATTTAGAATACTGACAGATAAATGTTAACAAAGGGAGACATGGATAGAACAAGGCTGTATTTGATCAATGCATACCACAAGAATGATTTGAAATATCACCCTAAACACCAGTGGTATGTTCAATTAATCCATGCTAATAAAAATAAACTACATTAAAATGTAATAAAAGAATATTTGGGAGGAGAGAGTAATGAGGGAACTTTGCTAGAGTGGGATGTGTATGTATGTTATAAAGCACTGGAATGGGATGTGAATGTGTTTAATAAATACATACATGTTTGAAATATTGTAGTACTAACACAGAATGGAGTAAAAGGATATAAAACTCAGAGGTAGACACAACTGTTTATCGATATCTAATACTTGATATAAAGAGGCTCATTAAATTATTAGGAACATTCTTAGAACACACACTACAAAATAAAAAATGTATCCCTTTATTATACAATGTACTAAAATGAATTTTACATAGATAAAAATATAAGGCATAAAACATTTTAAAAGTCATAAAGGAGGTAGTGTGGAGAAAAGAACCGACACAGTAAGAGTACAGAGAAGAGCAAAAAGTAAGAATTTTTCAATTAGACATAATTTTAGATTTTTTAAAAAGCTATATCACTAATTTCCATTTAAATATTCTATAGCCAAAAGGGTGACAGGATGACTTTTATTTTACAGAAATTTAAATGGGAACACACACACATACAAACACACGGACACACACTGATACTAATGTGACTACTCAGCAGGCAAGCTCAGTGGAGTCAATAAATCATGTTTCTTTCAAAGCATCAGCTATAAACAAACCTGAATCAATGACAAAAGAGGAGAAAAGAGTGTGGCTGCACTCTTCCAGCACTGCGCTGAACATGAACTTGGAAAGGTACACAAAAGATGTACTCCTTCAAAGGAACGAGAGAACCATACATTATGTTTCCTCGACTTGAGTACCTCATGAGTAATTATATCTGTCAAATCCAAATCTGAAATCATGGACTGAAAATGATAGGGTGCCTCTCAAGTAGGAATATGGAGAAATTCCTGCAGACCTTCCTTCACCAGCATTGTGAATAACAAACAAATGTGTTTCTCTGTCAAGTTTGTTAGCTAAGGAAAGAAAGGAATAAGAACTGAGTATGCAAACAGGCTTACAGAACTACAGCATAATACAGCACTGACATAATCATCTACAAAAATCTAGGGATGGAAATCTCTAGAAAAGTGGAAGGAACTTAGGACTCTTACCTGGAAGATTCTACAGCGACCACATTGCTCAAGCAAATGCTCAGTTCTTTTATTTTACTTTGCAGATGACTCCATAGCCCAAAAGCTCAGTCATTGCTTGTTCCTCAGCATCAAAGTCAAGTGCAGCCTTAAAGCAATTATCCAGATGGTTCCAGGGCATAGGGCATATCTGAGTAATCTTTGCAAAAGAGAAGGTATTTTATTTTTCTGATTTTATTAAAGTATACTTGTTCCATGTAATAAGTGGCTGATTCTCCGCGTCACAATTCCTCATCCTTCATCTGACTTCCTTGCAGCTTCAGGAGCCAATTTCGTGTGAAGTCAGACTCAATTCATGCTGGCAGCATCTAAATTCAAGAACTTGATAGGATGTCTTTCAGCTTTCTTCCCAGGACCAACTCCAATAGCTTGGAAATTTAAAAAAAATCTTTTCGTATACCAGAGATATGAGATCATCATTCTCAAGAGTAATTCTTAACCAATGGGTACCTTAAGGTTCTGGCAGATATTTTATCTATTTCTCAGGAAGTCCCAACACGACTGAGCCTCTCATATCCATACTGGTGATCGCAATTTCATACCTTATATCTGTAAATTGATTTTTCTTTTCCCTTGTTCCTTAACTCCTGCTCCTGGAATCAACTTCCAAATAAAGCACCTGCACTTTGATCCCGATCCCAGGCTCTATGGTCAGAAAAAACTAAAATACAATAGCATGATAGAAAGTTTTCTGTCTTCATCACCATTTCTTCTTGGTGAGTGCAAACGGAAGCAGTATACCTCGGCTTCCAAAAATAATGCTACCATTCCTGCGACAAAATTAGTAGAAGTTAACCCAAGTTAGTAGAAGTAACCCAAGGTGTTAAAAAAATCAATGTACAGGGAGAGGGAGTTCACAGTTGAGGGCCCTTTGTCATTCCCATAGCAGGCAATTTACTACACTTCTAGCTCTAGCACTTAGTACACTCTAGAAATTGTTGCCTATTTGTTTTCTTTTACCCAAACTTCACTGCAGTGCTAGCTTCTTGCACAGAGCCTGCTACAAAGTAAAGTTTTAGTAAATGTCTGTGAATAAATCAATGAAGCCTAATATTTGAGCAAAGTGCACAGAAAGCCTTGCATCCATAATAATTTGTAGCCATTAAGTCCATTTCCTTTAGCCTACATTCACTGTCTCGGTTACATAGCTTGTCCCTTTCTCTATGAGCCCTTCCTGTTCACAAAGCTTTTTGCTCAGTCTCTCTCCGAAACAAAACCAAAAAGTCATCCGAAGTTTTCTTTGATTATTCTGTCACTCCATTTATTGGCTATCCTTACCAATCCATCTCATAGCCAGTCTTCTTTCATGAGTTGCCTGCATTTACTGTCTGCTTCCACACTTCCTACCTGCTCTTCAACTTCATTCGGGCTTCTTCCTGTGCCACACTCTTGAGACTCATCAATGTCATCTTGGTTGACTTCTCAGCAACAGCCTTCGTAGTTAATTATGCTCCTCTCCTCAAAACAACATTGTACCTTGATTCCTGTGACATCATACCCACGTCTCTCTGGCTACTGCTTCATACTCTGTTTTGTGGGCTCACCGTTTATGTGTTCCTTACATTAAGTCTTTCTCTATGATCTTCATTCTCACTTGGCACTGGTTTTATATGGCCACAACTACCCTTTATACACCGATTATTCCCAAATCTTTAACTACATTTCAGCTCATTTTTCCAACTCCAGATCTCCATTGTCTTTCTAATTACTGAATGTGTAGTTTTGACTAACACACAAGTACTTCGAAGTGAACATATCCAACACTCAATGTATTGCGTGTGCATTTCCAACTTACTCTAGCACTCCATCGGTATTATCTGTTTTAGCAAATGGCAGGTGGATGCCTAGTCAAGAATTGTAGTGCACTGATAAAATATTTGATGCCTATCTCTTTTGCTTCCAATATGATAATGATTACTGCTTGCAATCAAGCAAGCAATCAAGCTATTTCCTATTTCTCAAAAGCTATTCCTTCTTTGCCATTTCAGGAGACAGACTTTTATATCGGATCTTCATCTCACATGAAGATTTATAAATTCTTACACCTAGTTGTCATGCAAGCATCTCATTTTAATTATTTCTTTCTAAGTATGTCTTCCCCACTAGAATGCATGCTCAGGTAGGAAACAATGGTCTTCTACATATTCACATCTTAAGCCTGCTACAATTGTAACTTGAAACATTTCAGTTGAATGGATAAGCGAAAGAATGAATGGGCAACATTTATTTATGCTCTTTATGCTCTTTCTTAGAAACCTGCAAGAAAGAACAACATTTAAAAAATATGTCCTAAGAATTAATGGATAGGATTTAGATCTGCAGTGGGCCCCCCAGGCCTCCTGTGTTTGGAGTTGAGTGCATTATGTGGTGCTACAGCTGACTTGTTAGGAGGTGGGTTCTGGTCTGGTCTGAAGAGGCGGGTCTTGGGTGTGACCTGGAAAGGTGTCTCCATTCCTGCTTCTTGCTTGACACTCTGCTTCCTAGCAGCAATTAGGTGAGTGACCTTCCCTCTGCCATGCCCCACTGCCAAACCCTCCTGCCTTGGAGACAACCAATTACAGGCTAACATTGCTAGCCAAAATCAACCTCTCCTCCTTTAGGCTGTGGCGTCTGGTATTGTGTCCCAGTGATGAGGAAAGTGACTAAGACATTTATGCTCAAATGTAGACAAGAAATTCATATAAATCAATAGCAATAAACAAAAGAAAACATAAAACCTCTCTTAAAATTGCAAGAAAAGTACCTGAATAAATTATCTTTCCAAAGAAGATATCCAAATGATGAACAGGTATATGAAAAAGGTGCTCAACATCCCTAATCATCAGTCAAATGAAAATTAAAACCACAACAAAATATCTCCTATTAAGATGTCTGCTAAGAAAAAATATAAATTCCATTTGACCCAGTTATCCCCCCTTCTAGGTATCTACCTGAAATTATTAAAGAATCATCTTCAATGACACATGCATGGTTATAGCAGTACAAGTAATAATAGCTAAATCTTGAAAGCAGTCTATATTTCCACCCACAGATGAATGGCTAAAGAAAATATGATATTTATACACAATGGAATACTACTCTCCCATAAAGAAGGATAAACTTGAGCCATTTGTAAGAAAATGGATGTACCTTGAGACCATAATGTCAAGTGAAGTAAAACAAGCACACAATCTTAAATATAGCATAACTTCTCTTATATGAGAACTTCAGTTTATAAATAAACTGCTGTATAAAAGACAGATAATAGAAAAAAGAGAGAAAAAATATTGTAATTCAGCATGAACAATGTATCTAAAAGTGTAACTTAATTGACTATAATTGTCGTATGTATTTTATGGGTTTGTTTGCTTATTAATCTTTTTGTTAATCTATATGCATGATAACTAACTTGGTAAGGACTTACATGATAAATAAATGAATCTAATGTTTGCAGAAAAAGAGGGGGTGGAGAAGAAAGGGGAAAAATAATGATGTGGTATGTATATATACCAATTCCCTACAATGAATGCAATCATTATGTACTGAAAACACGTACTAATAAAAGTATTTAAAGCTGTATTATCCAAAAGGTGTGATATAAGAAGTGTTAGTCTGTTAGTGAAGAAAGGGAGCCCTTATGTGCACTTGGTAGGAATGTAAATTGGAACTGCTATTATGGAAAAATTATGGAAGTTCATTAATAAAACTAAAACTAGAACTACCATACAAGCAACAGTCCTTCTTTGATGTATGTATCCAAAGGAAATGAAATTATAATATCAAATAGAAGCCTACACTTGCATGTTTATTACAGCACTGCTTACAATACGAAGACATCAAGACAGGGAGTCAGCATAATTGTCCATCAGCAAACAAGTGAATTAAGAACATATACAATGGAATAAGGTTTGGCCTTTTGAAAGAAAGAAATCTTATCATTTGTAACAACATGGAAGAACCTGTAGGACATTATGCTAAGCAAAAAAAGCCAGACACAAACAAACAAATACTGCATGATCTCACTTATATATGGAATCTAAGAAGGCTTTACTGAAAGAATCAGAATACAGTTGTGGCTGGCAAGGGCTAGGCCAGAGTAGGGAAAAAAGGAAGATGTTTATCAAAGAGCATAGACTCAGTTATACAGGAAGAGTAAGTTCTCTGGATCTAATGTACAGCATGGTGACTATAGCAAATAATACTGTATTGTGTAACTGAAGTCTGCTAAACGAATAGTCTTTAAATAGACAATGTTAGATGAGGGATATGTTAACTAGCTTCATTGTATAAATAATTTCACAATATAAACAGGTACTATATCATTATATCACATACATTAATTTTATGCAATTGTGTTAGTATACTTTAATAACACTGGAAAATATTGTTAATACACAGAATGAACTCAATACATTTCTTCAAAAATTATGAATAATTTGAGAATTTGAAATGTATTTTGAACTAGAACAATATCTCCCTCTTAAAATTGTGTTTCAAATAAGTATAAGTATTTTAGGAACCCAAGTACATTTTAACTACTTTGATGGTAGAGAGACCAGCCAGTTTGAAAGAAGTAAAATTATCTGAAATGCTTAATTGTTTCAAATAACTGGAGGGGGTGTTGTTCATCTTTGCTTTAACAAAATATCCTAATTTGGTCAAATTAATCATTCATCTCACCACTGTACAGAGAAACTAAAGTAAAATTTTGACAGTTGTTTAGGTTCTGTAATTGTTCTGATGCTTCCAAGTTTTGACTTGCATTTAATCAATACATCAAGAATAAATTTTAACAAAATTCACTCTAGCTTTGTTAATTCTTATACTATTTTAAATAATTATGGATTTAACTCCCCTTTTGTGCTAGTTATAGTGAAAATGTTTGACAATAATATAATATTAAAGAAAAATTTTAAGACTACAGAGAAACAAATGCTTCTCATTAGCAAAATCAACTCTAACACAATGAGTCAGTTCCAATTTATCTTTCTCTCTTAATTAAAATATACCTCATTAATCTTCTTACTAGAGTATGCTTTAGTATTATTTGAATTAAGTGAAGCAATAAAAATATGTAATAACATAATTGCCAAATACTGAAGACTTTTTGGCAATCGAGACTGGCTTTTCTCTGAGAAATCTGAACTGACAATGCCTTGTGGTGTCTGAAAAAGGAAAATTTTGAGGAAATAATGTGATCATTATTGATTTTTTTAGTAGAATTCTTATCTTCAGAACAGAAGGACATTTTACGTATAGATGTTTGTATGCATTTAATTTAATTGCATTACTCAGCCATTCCCTATGTGATCTATTTGATTTATTCTGCATCATTTATACCAAGGAGATAAGCACTGTACTTTTAGTCCTCTTGTAATTAATGAGTACGAATTGAACTGAATGTAAGATTCCATTTTTTGTAGCTAATTTTCAGACATATCTGTCCCTCAAAGTTAGAAAAAAGAGGCAAAGAATTTGCCCTGTAAACTTAGAGTATTAGACTGTTATATATTAAGATGATGCACTTTAGGTTCTTTCTCTATAGTTACACATTCATTTGCATAGATTTAATTCTCTCAGAGTTGTACATTAATTCTCATAAGAATCATTGAACACTAAAAGAATGGAGTCATTTTTGAACACTGTCTACAAGTCACATCAGCAGAATCTAACTAATTTGAACTTTGAAGACTACTGACATGACATTTATTTGGTAGAATTATATCATTTTTTTCCTACCAAAAGCTCCAGGAAGCAAGCTTAGTACTATGGTTTGCCACCTCAGAACTGCTCTCAATATAATTGTTATGAGTTGTTCCACAAGTTATCACATCAAAATTTCAGACTCTGTGTCTAAAGGTGTTAACACTGAAGTCTACAAATTGTAAGGAGGTCAATTCCATAAATTAGCCATTAGAAAGATTAACATTGGAATACTAAAGCTCTGTATTTTGTTACTATTTAGCTAGACCTCTTTGTACCTGAGAATTTGGCTCAGATAAGAATATATAGAAAGAATGTGGTCTCCAAAGGAAAGCAATTTCATGTGGACTCAAGAAAACACAAGCCAGAAGTAAAATGAGTTGTATGCTGAGGCATATAAACTTCCAGTGGGTCAGATAAACTAGAAGGTGATAACATCTGAGAGGCGATGAGAAACCTCTCATAAAGTCTTCATGGGGATAGCAAGCCCATGGAAATTAAGAAGGGAATGAGTTGCATAATGAAATATTCTAATAAGCATGGTACACAATTTGCAGCTATTATACACTTATAAAGTCTTAACTGTATATTCCATCATCAAAGTTCCATAATTTAGCTAAAATTCTCTACAAAAGAATAAGTTAAAATTAATAACTTTACTGTAGTTTAAAGTTCACTTTTGTGACTGATACTAAACAAATAGATAACAAACATGCATGCTGGTTTGAAAATGAGAAAAATAAGGAATAAAACAGCAAAACATTTGTGGAGCATTTCTCCAATATTCTCTAATTTAAGAACTGTATATCCATCACATCTAAAAATTTCAAAGTTATAGGGAGAAAAATATATGGCAGTGGCATCAGTTTGAAATCAGAGCAGTTGAGCTCTTCCAAATGAATGAGCTTAGATGTCCTTATAAAGGAACATGATGAAGGAAGATTTTTCTCCCTTGCCCTGCTGCCTTCTGCCATCAGAAGACCCAACAGGAAGCCCTCAGCAAATGCTGGCATTTTGATCTTGGACTTCCAACTCTCCTATTTGGTGAGAAATGAATTTCTATTCTTTATAAATTACCCAGTCTCAAAAATTATTTTAAAGCTTGAAAATAGAGACTTAGTGACAGATTTGTAGTAACTAGTTGTTTTCAATGTAATTCTTAGTGAAGGCATATAATGTAAAATGCTATAATAAGTGAGTGTTGTAACAGAAGTGAGAGCACCACCAGATGAACTATTTAGAGAATGCAAATAAAGGAAGAGAATCAAGAGATGGATAGGCAGAGGTAGGAGGGAGGGAAGGGGATGAAAAAGGAATTGGGATGTGTTATGTACATGGACCAACTACACACAAGGAATATAAGCATTATGCACTACAAACATGTACTAATAAAGAAAATAAGAATAATTCAAAAAAATTGTTTGGATCACATAATGTCTGCATTGTTCTAAGAACAAGGGATTTGGTAGGGGTGAAAAAGACAAAATCTTACTTTTAAAAAACTTAGCCTTATCAATTTAAGAGCATTTTCACTATGAACATTTCAATGAGAGCCATAAGAAAAATTGACAATTGAATTGCATCCTAATGAATGCAATGATAAGACAGAGCAGAGGAAGGTGGGAAACAAAGAGAAGGGGCCATTGGTTTTATGAGAAAAATGAGGCAGTGTTTCTTGGAGATGCTAAAGTCTACGCTATGCCTTTAAGGACTAACATTGATTTAACAAGCGCTTATGTATTGCTTGCTATGGGCATGGAATTGTTGTAAGTGCTTTACAAAAGAGTCATTGTTTATCTACCTCATTAAATTTCTCACAGCTCTAATAAGTGGAAAGTAAAGCACACATGGGCTAGGACATTTGCCCAAAGTCATGACACTGGGAAATGGTTTTCTAGTCCATGGTCTTAAGTGGAGTGTGCTTTGCTGCTTTTCCCTTAGGATATGATTTCCTAAGCTCTGTTGTGGTGAGCTGGAGAACAAAGGGCTGGGACATTTGGGGACCAATGACTTTCCCTGAAAGTCTATGAGACTCTTGACTACATTGGAACAATGGAAGGAAACTGGAAGAAATACCAGAAAGGAAAATGGAGGATGATTATGAACATGCTAGAAAGCACTAAGATTTGGGTATTTCTGGTAATCTCTTCCTAGTCAGCACTCAGCTAATGTTATATGACTACATATTATAATGCATTATTTTTATAATATATGTATATTTCACATTTTCTCATGTATAGATCAAAGTAGATGATTATGTTTATTAAGGGTAGGCATTATGTGTATTCTTGCAATAGTAATATATACATTTTCATAGGTCTCAAAGTTAATTAATTTACAATTTTAATGATGCTCTTTTGTGTTTATTATGTCTTTTCTAAGTAACCACACATGATTTTATTGTTAAGAATACTTACAATCCTAAAGTAAGGAGGGATTGCCAAACAGCAATTCAAATGATCAAAATAAATCTTTATATCTGGGGGAAAATCTAATTCCAGTTTTTATTTTTCCCATGAACAGATTTTGTTTCTCCAGTATCTATTAATTGGCCTAAATTAGCCTTTCAGTGAGCACACTTTTAAATGACCACTCAATAATCTTTAAAAAAAATAAGACTTGCAAGGCAAATCATGCTGATACATAATTTTCAGAGTTACTTTGCTATGAAATAATTATGAACAATAAGAAAAAAAAACATGTGAAGTCTTCTCTCCTCATTCAAAAAATATATACCACTAATTTTTGTGAATCTTGCCAGAAACAATGTATGTAGACAAAAGTTTGTGAGGGGTCATTTTGGAGTTTTGTTGTTGATCATTTTTCTTTGAACATAAAATAGGATCCTACCATGGTATATTTTCACAATTTTTTTCAGCCCATGATATGCAGTATAATAAAAATACAGTGAATATTTAAATTTTTAAAATAATTACAGTACAAGCTACACTGCCATTCATTAATCCCCCTTAAAATGCACCCCTTCACTCTGGACACACTTATCCCATGGTTCTTGCCCCTTCCTGAAGCAGTTCTGGAAGTCCCCTTTCTTGGGTGTCTTTAGATGCACTGTCACAGCTGTTTTAATGTCTCAAATCAATTCAAAATGTTTACTTTTCATGGTCATTTTGGTTTTAGGGAAGAGCCAGACGTTGTATGGCGCCAGATCTGGTGAATAAAGTAAAGGAGGACACACTATGATGTTTTTATAAGCCTGCCTTTCTATTGGATGGCTCTTGGCAGCAGCATTCACCATACTTTTGACCATACCTCTTAAGAACACTCATGAAAGAGGATTTCCAGATAAGCGTCCGGCAGAGGCAAGAACCATGGGAGAAGTGTGTTCAAAGTAAGGGGGAGTATTGACTGTGACAGGGATTAATGGCAACGTGTCTTTGACTGTAATAAATTTTTAATTGAAACATTCATTGTCCAGTATATTTTGATCACCCCTAGTGTATGCTGGCCATTTTAATATACAAAATATGTCCTTGTTTTAAATAGCTTCATAGTATTGTAATGCATGGATGTACTGCGATGTACAAATGAAGATGTGTAAAACTGTGTCATTGCTTCCTTTCTAATATTGATGCTGCAACAGATATTTCTGCATCTATGCAAGTTTATGTGTGTAGTAAATGCCTAAAACACAAATCACTAATTCAAAACTTATATGTAACAATGTCAATCTCTCCTTCAAAATATTTGTCCTCAAATTGCAATTCTATCAAAAGTTTTTTTAGGGTTTCCTTCTCCTCACCATTTCCAACTCTTCCCTCAAACCATTTTTATTGTGTCCAATATGTTAGTTTAAAACTAGTATTTTGTAATTTTATTTGGTATTGCTTAAATCATTTGATAGCATCCAAAAATTTTTACATGCTTGTTAAATTATTTTTATATAATACATTTCACCTCTGTAAAACAAGGTAACTTTATGAGTTTGACTTCCCGTTTCTTATCTGCCTATTAACATGTGCTATTTCAATATTAAGAAATTTGCTGTTTTTATTTTGTTTTGTTTGGTACCAGGGCGGGGGGGATCAAACTCGGGTCCTTGCTCTTGCGCAAAAGGCAGCAAATCCACTAAGCTAAATCCCCGGCTCGAAATTTACAGTTTAATCTATCCTTCATATTGGAATACCTTCTTTAAAAACTTGTCATTTGACTACTACAATATCTCTGCAACTTAAAAATTTTAAGTCTTCTATAATTATATTATAAATCTTTTCATAGTTGCAGATCGTTCACATTTTAGAAATGGCTTTTCTTCAAATGCACTAATAAACTATCCCACGTTTTCATCTGGTCCTTTATGCTATTTTCCATTTAAATCCTATTTCTAACTGCTATGTACTTCAGGACAAGGAGGTAGCTACAAAACGAAATTTAGCTGGGAATTTAGCTCAGTAGCACCGTGCCTCCCTCACTAGCACAAGGTTCTAAGTGCGATCTCCGGTACTGAAAAATAACAAAAACAAAAACAAAAAAAACAACTAAATGTATATTTTCAAATAAAAGCATCTTAATGTTTTCCCCAATCTCTCTTATTAAATGTTTCTTTTCCCCACTCTTGGAGATACTACTTTGCCATAGACTAAATTACGGATGTCTTTAGGTAAGGCTGGATTTTTTGTTTTGGTCCTGTTGGTGGTTAATTCCTGTCCCAGAACCAGGCACTTGGAAGTGTTACTGTTTTGTACAATGTTGCAATATCTAGTCATATTGGTTTCTCTTCGTATACTTCTTTTCTCAGAGGATTAATTGTTGTTCTCAATATGTTTATCCATTTATTTAACATTTTCTCATTTAACATTCTACTAAAACCTATCGAAAAACATGTAGTCATGTTAGTGTTTTGATTAGGATAGCCTATATTAATTTAAATAAAATCATTTTTATTATTACATGTTTGCAATGCATAATGGATACATTTACCCTGAGGTGTTGGTACAGATACATGTGGAATCTTAATCTTTTGTTTCCATTTCCCTCCCCACCCCAATATCCCTAGATCCTGAAAACTAAATTATACTGTCCAGCAACTTGATGTATCTTTCTACTCATTTAAACCATTTTTAAAGTATCTCAGAAAATTCTTTTGTAGTACATATAAGGATTGCACATATTTGTGACATTTATGACTAGATATTTTTTAATTTTCTGGCTATTGATTTTCTTTAGTATGTGATGAATTTTCAAACACAGAAAAGCTACAAAATTTTTTATTGACTCTGTAGTTAGATACCTCACTGAATTCTCTTATTGTTTCTAAAGCAGTTTCAGTTGATCATCTTGGGTTTTCCAGATGGACAACCACATTATCTGCGAATATGGATAATTGTGTCACTTCTTTTCACTACTTTCGTTTGTTATTTGCATCATCTAGTACATGCAAAACTACATTTTACCATGAGCACTATATGTAGCTTTGGTTGTTCATCATTCGCTGTTAAGTTTTTGTTTGCATTTTTACTTATTTTATGGTTGTTTTAGTGGCTGTTTCTGCTATTTACAAAGTTACCAGAGTATTTCATATTGTTTTATCACCTTTCTGTAACACTGAATGTTTGCCTTCTATATTTTGTACTATTGTTTAATTTTGTAAATTCAAGTAGTACACTTAAACGATTATTTATTGATTTTCCATGTGTAGATGACTACTCTCTGTGGGTAGGAAGCTATTCATGTAGTTAAATATCTCATTCTCTTCCTCCTCATACCTCCAGATCTTTGTTAGCTTTATTGCAGTTTTCATATCATCAGTGTTTAAAATAATTCCGGATACTATTCTGTGATTTCTGTCCTGTTTTTTTCTATAATGATGATTTCCAGTGTTTCATTGTAAAATAAAAACAATAATGTAATCAGGACTAGCTTGTAGCCTTTATATACCATTGCATATTTTTACAAAAGGAACTCCTGACTTCCATTGCTCTGGCAGAAATTCTACATTTGTTATATTTCTTTGGTTTGTGACCATGTCTTAGTCATTAGAGGTGGCGCTTTGTCTCTTATTCTTTTTGCTATTTTCGGAAGACTTTATTGAAGGAAGTAGAGTGCAAATGTTATTAAACTGCCATCTTCTATCAGACATCTTCTGAAATATTGCTTCTTAATAAACTGCTTACTCAATAAAGTGGTAAATTCATGAATTCTGCAGTCCTAGATCTGTCATATGTTAGCAGTAGAGCTTAACCCCTCTGAATCTAAGTTTCCTTATTGTAATAGGGAATTCTATTAAAGTAAATATATTACCAGTGTTTCCAGGAAGTCCCATGTTTTAGCTACTATCTAAACTTATTTATTACTAGCTACCATTTTACTCTCAAAAGTGCTCTGGTATGGAATACAAACTTGATAAACATTCTGATTATCATGATGCCTTCCTCATAATATTGTGGTGATTAAGTGAGACACTAATGATTAGTACGGCCTGCATCATATCATATATTCATTAATGCTAGTATTCCTATTCCATCAATTTTCTTTCCTACCCAGATTCCATACTTCTAAATAAAATATACCTTGTTTCTTTGGAAGGAGGATTTTCCATTCTGACTGCCAAGCAGTAGATTTCTCATAACTGTTGTCAGTTTGGAGGTTCCTCAACCTTGTGTTCTCAGAGACCTGATTCTCTTACGACTTCAGGATTTTAGGCTCACAGGGCTATAGTATTTTTACAGAAAAAATCCACAGAAGTTCCTTTTAATAATCTTCATGGGCTCTTTTTGTACTTTTCCACTGATAAACTCTATTGCTTATGCAAACTATGTTTTTATTTTGAAGTTTAAAAAATTATGTCTTGATTTCAAAATCTGAGTAAACGAGATGTTGCAAAATGCCTGTGAATATCAAGATTCAAAGATATTTGCCTACCCTTATATAAATAAGAAAAAATAAGTCACTCAAATACAATGACACTACTTAAAACCATGTATCACTCTAATTTGTGAATGTACAACTGAGAAATGGTTGGTGTGGCAGGAGCAGGCAAGCATTAAGAATCACATTTTGATTTATTACACTCACTTATCTATATCACCTCCCTGGAGAACATGAAAATTGCTTTCTTTGAGGACTTTGGTGACTGTACTATTATTAAATATTTTGCATATACTTTGGAGTCTTTTAACATAAGAGAAAGATGCCACATTTACCTCTGGGCCAAATATCGCTCCTTAAAATCGCAACAGTTCCTCCTGACAATGTTGTCAGTTTGATGCATATTTTCTACTAACTGGTGACTTTAGTTTTTTGGTTTCACTATTATATCCTTTTTTGATTTATTGTTGGACATGCTATATTACAATTTTGGTCAATATATGCTTTATTGTAAGATTAAACTTGATCTTCCTCTAAAAATAGCAGAAAATCTATCATGATTTAATAAATGTTCCACCATGTCTGCATTGTTTTCTAAAGATTCTTTTGTTAAATAGAACATTTTCAGGCCAGGTGTGGTGGTGCATGCCTGCAATCCCAGTACTTGGGAAGCTGAGGCAGGAGCATCATTGTGAAAATGATACTTTTGGGGGAGAATATTTAACAATATGAGAAATTTTGCCAGTGGAGTTTCTACATGATGGGCAGTGATGATCCTTTCCTCCTGATATGCAACCTTTTGTTCTTTTCTTGAGTATTGGCAGGACCTGTGGCTTCTGTGTAACAATAAAATGCAGCACAGGGGATGGGAAGCCACTTCCTCAATTAATATTCCATAATATTTGTAGCACCAATCTTGATAGGAGACGTACTTCCTCTTTTTGGATGTGATGATACACATTGCCATGCTGTGAGATTTCCCTCAGGAGAGGGCAACATGGCCAGGAAGTAAAGGGTTTCGCCTGCAGATGGCCAGTGAGGAAATTTGGCCTTTGGTCTGACAGACTGCAAGGAATCAAATGCTGCCAACAACCTCTGGTGCTTGCTAATAAATTCTTCCCTGGTTGAGCCTCTGATAAGACCGTGCCACTCTTCAATACCTTCACAACAACTCAGCGAGACACTGAAACAGCATCCAGTCAAACTATTGCCAAACCCCTGATTCACAGAAAGTGAATGATAAGAAATCCATACTGTGTTAAACTCCTACATTTTGATGATATGTACTGTTATGTGACAAGAGCTAATTAAGACACTATCAAAATATTAAATGAAAATGGAAATTAAAATAGTATATACTGTGCTTGAAATTAATCTTTGCTATGTAACAGCTCTTAATACTCAATGGCTTACAAAAAAACACACATTTTTAAAGATACATTATGTGTTGATGGTTGCAGGGTAGTCACAGCTACTGTGGTTCTGTGTAGATTTCCTTCTGTGTTTCTTGTTTTCTGTTTGTTTGTTTGCTTTGTTTTGATACCAGGAACAGAACTCAGGGCCTTGCATTTGCCAGGCAGGTGCTGGGAGGCTGAGCTACATTCCCTGCCCTCTGCTGTGTTTTTAAAGAAAAGAGTTGCCATTAGTTTTGCTCATACCTAAATTATTCCATGACTTACCACACATATTGTCCTTCAATGATCTTACATCAACTATTTCTGAGAAAACAACACACTTTTAAAAGTAAAAATCTATATAAGCACCTGTTTATTCTCTCTTTGGAGAATTGTTACTATGACAAAATTATTCAGTAAATTGCCCAATCATTACTTCTAAATAAAAAAATCTTAATAACTCTCCATATATATTGAAAAAAATTAAACATGCATAGAATGATATACTAATAATGTGACATTAGAAGGCAAGGTACAAAATCACACATAGCCACAAGAAGACTATAGATCCTACTCAGGAAAAAAACGCACGAAACACATTCTGATTGTTTTTATAGAGTGGCAGTTAGCAAAGGCTCAGCTTACCAGCTTTATAAACCCAAGATTGAGATTGCACATGTAATCAACTGCCAAAATGTAGTGACATTCTAGCATTCATGTACAACTAGAAAACATTCTTAGTTTATATTAATTTACAAATGCATTGACATTAATATATCAATATCTCTCATTACTAAACCCTGAACAAAATATGAATGACGATTTTTGTAGAAGATTCAGCCTGGCTATGTTAACTTCACAACAGCCTGACACTGACTGACTCCCATTTCAAACCCAACATATCCATGCTATTGTCTATCACTACATCAGAGTCATGGCTCACCTTTGGTTACACTCAGTAAAAAGCAAAGTGTATACAGAGATTTACAACAGTTTCAAAAAAAATCCTCTTATGCAGTTCCAACAATAAACTTAAATGTTGAAAGCAAATTAGGAGCTCTGATGAGCTGTTTATAAATACTTTAGGTGCAATTATACTGAAAGTCAAGTTTGTTTGAAATTTTCTAAAAACTTTCCTGTCAATTTTCATACAGTGCTTGTTGTAGTTTACCATTTCTGTTTAAATGTGTGCAATGAATTACTTGTTATTCAAATGTAGCAGCTGCTCCTTACAATTTTATCATTAAGGCTCTCAACTGGCCATCTTCTTCAACTTCTATGTTTTCTTGAAAATTCTCAACAAGTCTCTTTGTAGTGATTTTGCTGATATTAACTGGTTTAGCCGAATTTGAAATTACCCGTTCCACTACCACCAAATCATGTGGAAGAAAATGAAGTGAAGCCCATGTGACCAGTGAGCTGAATAAAGAAAATTTTGTATCCAAAGAAGAAATTTTACCTCTGAAGGGTGAAAGTCCATTCAGGCAGAAAAAAAATTGGCATGTACAATGGTTTATAATTTATCAACGATCCCTTTGGGTCCTGATAAAGACTTCAAATGGGTATGCAAAAAAATCAAATGAAAATTAGTCTCTTTCATCAAAAATTTGCACTGAAGATACCATTTGGGTTCCAGCATGTGAAGCTAAACTCAAAATCACTTCCATTTCCTCCTCTACCATTTAATCCTTCTTTGCCTTGTTATTGATTTCTCATTTTTATTATCTGAAAACATCTCATCTGCCTCAACTACTTGAATTTTCCCTGTTTCTTCTTTATTCTCTGAATTTTAAGTTAGATGCCACATGTAGGTCAGTTTCCCAGTTCCCTTTTTAGTATCCTCAGGTGAGGAATTTCTCTGCACGCCTAGAACTTCATAGCAATCCAGCTTGTCATAAGAGATTACTGGAACAAGTCCAAGGGCTAATCTCCTTGTGTTTCTTTTCTCTCCTTTCTCTAACAGCAAAACCCCGACTTGTTGATTTTACTCAGCCTTATGATTCTTCTGATTCTGCAACCCAGTTCCTGCGTTAGACACTCCATTCCTTGTGCCAAAGAGGAACTGCATTTAAACCTTGTGCTTCTTTGTGGCTCACATTACATCCATCTGTCATGGTTGTAGGATTGAAGGCCTATGTCCTGGCCAGAGAATGACTTTCAGATCCTAGAAGCTTCTCATAGTTCCCTGCCATGGGCCATTCCATGGTCTCTTTTCTCTCTCCCAGCTTCATGGTGAGAAACAGGATCTCTCACTCCTAATCTCCCTTGTCTTTCTCATGCTTTCAATCTGTCTTCTACTTCCGCACAGAGCCAAAGAACCTCACTACTTTCACAGAGTTCATATGGATGGGTTAGGCCCACTCAGGTTATGCCCATATATTAAGGTCATTTTACTTGTGACATTAATTACACAGACAAAATACCATCACAGCAGCACCCTGATTAGTGTTTGATTAGATAATATGTGGATGGAATCTTAGGAAGAAAAAACACCTTTAGAATTCTTCCCACCATGTTTATATATTATTTTCATAATTAGAAAAATATTTTTTAAAAGATCAAAAATTACACTAATCATTGCTGGTTAAAACTGGGTGAAAAAAATATTCACCTGAATCAGGCAAAGTCATTTTCAAATCATTTTTCATCCACTTATCTATGTGTGCTTTAGTAGACATCTTATTTAACATATAGGCACAGAAACTGAAACTAAACTAACAGAAACTAAATCATCTGGGTGTTTGAAGGACTAAGTATGATAAAGTTCTTAAATTCTCTAAGCAAAACACCTAACGTATGATTCTCCAAAACTGGATGCTCAATTGACTTTATTGTAAATTTTGCATCAAATAAATTCCCGATATTGATCATGCAAGTAAAGAAAGTCAACAGGACATATAGATGAATAGACAACAGGTAGATGACAGAGAAATAGATATTGGAAATACATAGTTAATATATTTTGATGACTTGAGGTCTACCTGTGTATCAAAATATCACAATTTAAAATATTGTAGAAGTGCAGGGTTCTGTCTGTATCACATTAGTGCTGTTCTTACTGTTGGCAAGGAGGTTGGAAACAAAAAAGATATGAGATGTTTCCTTAGCCAGGCTATGAGTTTTTCTTCACAGTGCCTCATAGCATGTGCCAAACCAACCAATCTCTTGCATAAAGGATTAAAAATAACTGTCACTTCATTTCTAAGATCACTGCTTCAATTTTTTAAATGAATTTTTCTTGGAATATGATCAACAATCAATGAAAGAAAGACACTGGAATGCCAAATAAATGCTCTGATACATGATTTTGTAACTGGCAAACACAAGGCTGAGAAAATAGTGTAAAATACTCTGTCCTATTTATTCATAGTAATAACTTTTATATCTTCAAAATGAAATATTATTACTACAAGTTATACATTTATAGTAGCACATAAGGAAGAACCTTTAGATACTAAAATTCATTTCCATAATATTAAAGTGTAAAGATGGAGGTATAGAGAGCAGAGGGGATCTTCTCAATGTCCCATGTCTTTTGAGTTACTTGAAGAGCAATGGAGTAGATAGAAACTTTCTGACCTTTAGCAAGGCAATAACTGGATCATTATTTCCCTTGGTAACAAGATACTTGTCTACTTAGGCCATTTCTTCCTTTAAGTAGTTCACTAACAGCTAGGTTGAACACATGGCCAAATTCAGGAATTAGAATCCCAGTCAGCACACGCATTCTTCTCTACCCCTTCCCCCTCACCTGAATCTCAGAAAGGGTCAAGATATACGCACTCACACCAAAATATTATCATTTGATTACATCTCCAGCGTCTCTTTTATAGCCACAGCTATTTGACAACGGAATGGGTGCTTTATGACCATAATCTCATCAGGTATAAATTAGCTCAATTGGGAAGGAAAATGGTTTATTTAAAATTGAGTAAGTTTTTATACTTATAGAAATGGTGGACTGGGAATTGTAGGGAAACGTCTCCCCAAGTTCACTGCTAAAGCACGCTGACATTTGGCAAGCTACATGTCCATGATTTGTATAAGGCAAGGCTTTGCCAGCAGGCAATGCTCTGGAAAGATTTCCTTCTGGACACATGCAAGTCACCTCATGGGAAATGCTCCACAGCCAGTTATTTTGGATAAAGTCCTAGCCATCAAATGGAGTAGGATCTTGTAGAGAGAGAAGTATCCCACAACAGATGGGAGTGGCCTAAAGAGACTGCAGCATGTTTGGATAACGGGAACTTTCCTCAGATATAAAGAATGATGGAAGTGAGAAAGAGTGCAAAGGATTATTATTTCCTCACATAGAAATCTTTGGCGTGACTTTCTCCTTGTTAAGCATCTCCTCTTTTCAAGGTCCAGATTAAAACACTCGTATCCTCTAAATTTTTTATTTTCTTCAACAGATGACTTGCTGGGTTAGGAGAGGGAGCCAGTAGTACTCTGAGGATTTGAAATTGGCATAGAGTACCTTTCTCTGAACATGACAGTAGCTATTATAGTGGCCCATAAGGTATCATGGTCTATCCCAGGGTAAATAATGGTAGATTAGCAGCCAAATTTTTTTTAAAGTATTAATTGGAAAAAGCTCTGCTTCCCTTTAGTATGTAGGAAACTATTAGAGAATCTTGCTAACATTGTAACAGTAAGAAAAAAGATAATCTATGAAACCATAACTATTTCTTAGTTATTCAGATTGCAGTAGTAACAAAGCAATCAAGTGAACTATGCCCCTCAGACTGACAAACATTTCTGAAGGGAGAGTAATCACATCGATTTGGGGATTTTAATCTTTGGGAAAACAGGACAGGAAGAGGTAGCCAACAAAAATTAGGTGCAAGCTTTTTGGAGATGGGAGAGTTATCTGGGGAAGGAGAAAGGAGGAAGAAGAGAAAAAGAAATAAGAAGGATCAAGAGGCAATGTGAATATGTACCAATTCCATGTGTTTATTACATATGACAAACATATACTTATTATTTTTAAAAGTGGGTGAAAAGAAAATAACTGGAATTTTAATGGATTCTTAAAGATCTATTATAGACTAATAATTAATTTAAAATCCATGAAAATACCAGACCAAGAGGTTGTCCCCATTCACTCAGAAGCTTTTTTCTGAGCTTCTATCAACTGTTTACAAGAAACTCAGAAGACACTGAGACCTAGCACAGTGCCCTCTTGGGAAGCATCAAGCATGTGAGTGGTGATCTGTTGTCACAGAGAGACAAAAAAAAATTGCCTATATCCCTGGACATCTTTTCTCATTTCCAACACAAGCTATCTGCCACAGGAGGAAGGGGAGAACTCCCTCCTTCTCCCAGAACAAGAGAAAACTCACACTGCTTATGGAGAGGTAAACACAAACCCTATCTGCACTGGGGCAAGATCAGGAGATTCTCTGAGGCCCAGGAAAACACCTACACTGGAGGGAACTTTCTGGGCACAAAGCTCTCTTCCTTCTAATAGGTCTGGAAGATACAAGACTGAGATTGACTGACACGCAGAGGAGGAGCAGAAACACTGTGAAACCCCCAGCCTCAAGGCTCCAGAGCACAACGTCTGAGATGAAGTCTGGAGTTGGAGAACTGAGATCTGCCAGGCCAATAACATAAGCCTATCACTGAGTAATAGGAAGGAGCATCTGCCACTGAGGGAATACAGGAGACTGGGCAGAGGCCACTCTCTTGCACAGGTGTACAAGGGATACTGAAACCTTAGGAGAGAATAGGATCATTGAGAAAAGATTTGCATCCCGACCTCAAGCCGCACACGATGTCCAAAGAAGAGACTCATCCCTGAAGGAAGGTCTCAGTTCCCTTAGCCATATGTGGACAATGAAGGTAACTATAGTAACAACAAAGCCCAAGCCGAAGTCTAACTGTATGACTGATTAGATTGGCTCAGCACCACATACTACAAGTATGACAAAAGAAATCAGTGTTATGCACATATCTAGGCATACATAGAATTATCTCATTAAGTAAACGTAAGTTAAAATTACAATTATATATCACTACATACCGATGAGAATGACTACAAATAAAAGGACTGGAGAGCCTTTGAGTGATGAATGAGGGGACAGGTGATGACTTCAGCTGCGTGGACCTGTGGATGGCGCCCCTGCCCAGCCTCTGAACAAGTGGAGCCTCGAAGGAGCCTGCAGCAACCCCCACCCCCACCCCCGGCCTCCGGGCTGTGCCAATCCCTGGTTTCACACTGCAGAGGCACAGGGGGTCATAAAGACCATTGTCCTGAGCTCCAGAAAATAGAACAGAAGTGAACAACAGAAAGAGGGCCTCTCAGGCTCCATGATGAAAATTGAAGCCCACTGGAAAAGTGAAGAGAATCTCTGCAATAAAGGCACACCAGACCACTGTAGTTGGTAAGTTGGAGGGATCATCACCTCCCATCAGAACCTGGACTATCTTCAGGGGACGGGGAGCTAGAACCTGCAGTAGAACCTTGCAGAGTTCAACCCTGCAGGAGGACAGGGAGCTCAACTTGGGACTTGCAGCCAGAAATCAGCCTGAATCTCACTGGTCTGCTACTGGCTTGCTGAGACTAATTGACTTATATCTGCACACTACTATCCATGTTGTCTATTGTGACAGTAGAGCCACACCCTGAAGGAGGCTCTTCATTTTTATTCTTTATTTGTTATTGTCAAAATTATTTTTTATCTTATTTTTAATTTTTCTTTTTTCTACCCTTTTCAAATTTTTCTTTCCACTTTTTTCTTTTTGTCTTCTCTCTCTCTCTTCCACATTGTTCTTCATCTCCCTTTTTGTTCCTGTTCTGGCCCTAATTTGGATTTCTTCTTTCTTTTTCATTTCTTCTCTTTTTCCTTCTCTTGATTATCATTAGTTTTAAAGGAAAGTCAATACGGTTTCTAGCCTCCCTATTGCAGTTAGGTTGTTCTGTTCTCATCTTTGTTCCTTCATTCTGTCTTTTCCTCTTGTCTTCAACAGTTTCCTAGAGCGTGCATGATCTTCCAGGCTATATCTGGAAGACACCTCTGAGAAGCAATAATTCTGTAAGGGTTCTAAATACAAGCGACAAAGATACTTACATTAAGCAATTTTGAAGTATGAACCCAGGAATTAAACCAAGGACAGTACCAAAAACAAAAATGAGAAGATATTTATGCAAGGCCCAGACTCAGACTTCCACCCCACCAAAAGCAAATTCTCGGGGAAACGAGGTGGAAAAGTCTGATAATCAACCACCTGGACACCCTGAACTGATTGTACAGGAAGTAACATAACAGAAGAATGAGGCTGTAGAAAAATTCAAACCAGATATAATTTCCCAGATAACTACAGAGATGGTGAGCAGAGTGAAAGACATGATTAGAGGCACTAGAACAGAAACAGATAAAAAAAAATAGATGATCTCAGAACCATGCTGGAAGCCATGAATGTCCAGCATAAGAAAGAAATAGAAACCATGATCACCCAACATAAGAAAGAAATGGAATTCATGAAACAAATTTGAACAGATATCCAGGAGATTAAAAGCTCTAATGAAAGCATACACAGCAGACTGAGGCAATCAGAAGACAGAATATCAGATATAGAAGACAGGATGGCGGTCAGTGACCATGAAAAGAGAGATCTCTTAAAAATAGTAAGGGACCATAAGAAATCAATCCAACAGCTCCTATATGATCCAAAGAAGAATGATATAAGACTAATAGAAGTCCATGAAAAAGGAGAAAGTAAAAATGACATAAAAAAAAACTTTTCACACATTTAATGACAGAAAACTTCCCAAACAGAGTAAAAGAATTTGACATACAGATTGTTGAGGCATATAAGACTCCAAATAGCCATGATCAAAAAAAATCTACACCTAGACATATAATAATCAAGATCCCTGAAACCCAACAGAAGAACAAAATATTACAAACATTTATAGAAAAGAAACAAATTACATGCAAAGGAAAGCCTATCAGAATCACAGCAGACATTTCAACACAAACCCTCAAGTCAAGGAGAGCCAGGAGTGAGGTATTTTAAGCCCTAAAAGAAAACAACCTCCAACCTAGACTGATGTATCCTGCAAAACTATCTTTCAAAATTGATGGGGAAATAAGAAACTTCCATGACAAAGAACAGCTGAGAAACTTCACGAATACAAAACCAGCACTCCAAACAATTCTAAACAATAACCTAGAAAAAAACAATGAAGGTCACAATTCCATGACCACCGACAGAGCAAATTCATCAGGCAAGGCCAGAAATTAAAGGGAAAGGGAGAAAAATAAAAAAGAATCAACAACAGGAAAATAACATGACAATGATAAGTCAATACATATCAGTTATAACCATCAATGTTAATGGCCTCAATTCACCAATCAAAAGAAATAGACTGGCAGAATGGATTGAGATGCAAAATCCAACATTATGCTGTATACAAGAAACATACCTAGTTCAAAAAAAACCTCAGAGACTAAAAGGAAAAGGATGGAAAACAGTTCTCCATGTGACAGGGACCCAGAAAAAAGCAGGGGTAGCTCTCTAATTTGCAGAAAAAGTAAATTTCAAACCAAAACTAATTAAGAGAGATGAAGAACATCACTACATCCTTGTAAAGGGAACAATCCAAGAGGAAGAAATGACAAACATAAATATATATGCACCAAATACTAATGGTCCCAACCATACAAAACAAGTATTAAGGAACATGAAAAATCAAATAAGCACTACAATTGTAGTAGGGGACCTCAATACCCCCCTGTCACAAGTATACAGGTCATCTAGACAAAAAACATCAACAATAAAATACTAGAACTGAACAAGCTTTTGAACAAATGGACTTAATAGACATCTACAGAGCATTTCACCCCCAAAAATCTGAGTACACATTCTTTTCAGCTGCACATGGGTCATTCTCCAAAATAGACCATATACTAGCTCATAGAACATGTTTAAGTACATGCAAAAGAATTGAAGTTATCCTGTGTTCATTATCAGGCCATAGTGCAATTAAATTGGAGATCAATAGCATAAGAAAATGCAAGAACTTCACAAACACATGGAAATTGGATAACACTCTCCTAGACAAACAATGATCACAGAGGAAATTAAAGAAGAAATTAGACAGTTTTTACAAATGAATGATAATGCCAATACAGCATACAGAAATCTATGGGACACAATGAAAACACTTCTATGAGGGAAATTCATAGCAGGGAATGCCCACAGTAGGAAAACAGAGCAAGCACAAATAAACAACCTAATGCTGAATCATAAATTCCTAGAAGAATAAGAGCAAGAAAAACCCAAAGCTCATACAAGGGAGGAAATTATAAAGATCAGAGCAGAAATCAATGCAATGGAGACTAAGAGAATGATACAAAAAATCAACAAATTGAAGAGTTGATTTTCAAAATAATAAATACCACTGATAAACCCTTAGCCAACCTTATCAAAAAAAGGAAAGAAAATGCTCAAATCCAGAAGGAAAAAGGCAAAGTCACAACATACCCAGCAGAAATCCAGAGGATCATCAATACCTACTTCAAGAACTTGTACTCTAATTAAATGGAAAACACTGAAAACATGGCCAGATTTCTAGATACAAATGAAATACCAAAGTTGAATGAAAAAGATATAAAAATTCTAAACACCCCAATTACGATCAGTGAGATTGAAAACGTAATTAAAAATCTACCAAGAAAGAATAGCCCAGAACCTGATGGCTTCACTGCTGAATTCTACAAAACATTTAGAGAAGAACTATTGTCACTACTCTTTAAAGTTTTCAATGAAATTGAAAGAGAAGCAACACTTCGAAATTCCTTCCTGGAAGCAAGTATTACTTTGATTCCAAAACCAGGGAAGGACCCAACCAAAAAAGAGAACAACAGGCCAATCTCCCTAATGAACATAGATGCAAAAATCCTTAATAAGATCCTGGAAAATAGAATACAGAGGGTCATCAAGAAGATTATACACCTTGACCAAGTTGGATTTATCCCAGGGATGCAAGGATGGTTCAATGTACATACATAAATCAATAAATGTAATACACTTTATTAACACAGCCAAGGACAAAAATCATATGATCAGCTCAATAGATGCAGAAAAAGCATTCAGTAAAATTGAATGCCCATTCATGATAAAAACCCTGCATAAAATTTGAATAGAAGGTATTTATCTCAACTTAATAAAGGCGATCTATGAAAAACCAACAGTCAACATCATACTAAATCGTCAAAAACTAAAAACCTTCATGCTAAAATCAGGAACAAGACAAGGATGCCCACTATCACCACTCCTGTTCAATATAGTTTTGGAAACATTATCCACAGCAATTAGACAAGAGAAAGAAATGAAAAGAACAAAGATAGGAAAGGAAGAAGTTAAACTGTCATTATTTGCTGATTATATGATACTTTACATGGAAGACCGAAAATATTCTCCAGAGTGACTTCTAGACTTAATTGACAGATTCAGCAGAGTAGCTGGATACTAGGTCAACACTCAAAAAACAATAGCCTTCTTGTACACAAATAACAGACTTACTGAAAGAGAATTTAGGGAAACAATCCCTTTCACAATAGCATCCAAAAAAATAAAATATTTAGGAATCAATCTAACAAAGGAAGCAAAAGACTTCTACATTGAGAACTGCAGCACTCTGAAAAAAGAGATCAAAGAGAATATAAGAAAATGGAAAGACATCCCTGTTCCTGGGAAGCAAAAACCAATATAGTGAAAATGACCATACTTCCAAAACTTCTATACAGATTCAATGCAATCCCAATTCAAATCCCAGCAGCATATTTCACAGAACCAGAAGAGTTCATTGGGAACCAGAAGAGACTAGAATAGCAAAAGCCATTCTAGGCAACAGAGTCACGGCAGAGGTTATCACAATTCCCAATTTGAAGCTGTACTACAAAGCCACTGTGATAAAAACAGCATGGTACTGTCAAAGAAACAGACCTGAGGATCAGTGGAATAGATTAGAAGATGCAGAAACAACTCCAGACATAGTCAGCTACCTCATCTTTGACAAAGGAGCCAACCATCCTCACTGGAGGAAAGATAGCCTCTTTAATAAATGGTGTTGGAAAAACTGGATTGCAACCCACCACAGATTAAAACTAGACCCTTATTTTTCACCATGCACTAAACTAAAATCGAAGTGGATTAAAGATCTAAATACTAAAACAGAAACACTAAACTTGCTGGAAGACAAGTTAGGTACAACTCTTGAAGACATTGGCATAGGAAAGGACTTTATGAACAAATCCTCAGTAGCACGGGAACTAGCACAAAGAATCAACAACTGGGATCTCATCTTATTAAAAAGCTTCTGCACTGCAAGAGAAACCACCAACAGAGTTAACAGACAACCTACAATGTGGGGAAAAAATTTTACCAGCTCTTCCACAGACAAAGGATTGCTATCTAGAATATATGAAGAACTCAAAAAAATCAGAGCCCCCAAATATAAAGACCCAATTCAAGAATGGGCATCTGAAATGAACAGACTTTTCTCAGAGAAAGAAGTAAAAGCAGCAAGTAAATATATGAAAAAATGTTCAACATCACTGGTCATTTGAGAGATGCAGATGAAAACAATGGTGAGATTTCACCTCACCTCAGAAAGAATGGCTGATATCAAGAAATCAACCAATAACAAGTGCTGGTGGGGTTGTGGGGAGAAAGGTACCCTTCTTCACTGTTGGTGGGAGTGCAGACTGCTGCAACCACTGTGGAAATCAGTATGGAGATACCTCAAACAACTAGGATTGGAAGTCCCATTTGACCTACCTATTCCTCTGCTGAGTATCTTCCCTAAATAATTAAAAGCATCATACCCCAGTGATATATGCACTCCCATGTTTATAGCAGCACAGTTTGTAATAGCTAAAACTTGGAATCAGCCCAAATGCCCATCAACTGGAGAATGGATAAAGAAAATGTGTTTTTTTTATAAAATGGAGTACTACACATCCATAAAAAATTAGAAATTAGAGACATTTATAGCTAAATGGATGCACATTGAGATGGTACTCTTAGGTGAAATAAATAGGACACACATGTGTAAACATCAAATAGTTTCTCTGGTGTGAAAAACTAAAAGTGTAAATAAGAATCAAAATGTATAATTGATATTTTGAAATAGGAAGAAAATGTTTAAAAGAATAGGGGAAGTGGGAGGGGAAGGGGAAAGGAAAGAAGGGAAAAGAAAAAATATGAGAAAAGGAAAAACATGGAAACAAAGTCTTTGTAAATAAGGAAGGGTGGAGGGGGTGAAGGGAGGTCAGGGGAAGGGGAGATAAAATAAGAACCAAGATACATCATGTAAAGATACATGATCCCAATGATGACTGTAACTGTATTATGTACCTAAAATGTACCAATAAACTAAATGGAAAAAAAAAAAGTCCTGCCAATGGCATATGCAGTTGGGCATGTGAAATGGAGAGAATTCTCAGAGATTCCTGATGTGAATGTAGAATGGTTAAACTATATTGGAACACAGTTTGTCGTTATCTTATAAAACTAAATATAGTCATATCATATCACCAAGCAGCAATTTCTCATCTCAAGTAAGGAAAATTAAAACTTAACTTCCCACTAAAACCTTTATGGGCTGAGCATTGTGGCACATGACTCTAATTCCAGCCTTCTGGGATGCTGAGACAGAAGGATCACAAGTTCTAGTTCAGCCTGTCGCTTGGCAACTTATGAGAGGCCTTGTCTTAAAATAAAAAACTAAAAAATGGCTAGGGATGTAGCTCAGTGTGAAGGCCCTGGGTTCAGTCTCCAGTACCACCAAAAAACAAATTAATAAAAAACCTCTACAGGTGCTAGCTGACTTACAATATCATGATTTATGGAGGAAGGGAGAAAATTATCTTCAGAGAAAAGAGGGAATTTGGGGAAATGATAGAAATATTTTCTGCCATGATTGTAGTTATTATATGACATTTGTGAAAAACTCATCGACCTGTATACACTACAAGGGGAGGAATTTTACTGTAGGTGAATTTCGCCTCAATCAAATTGACCTTTAAATAGAAGAAATAAGAATGAGAATGGAGAGTAAAGATGGGGAAGCTAAACTGTGGAAATTTTATGAGATAAACTTTGATGGGATTTATAGTAGCAGCTAGCTAGAGCTTCCAGCTTGCTGGAATAACACCTTTTACTGAGTTTCAGAGATTCACTGCAACTTTTTATGTGGTGCCATTGACTCCTGGTAGAACCATTTTAGGAGCAGTTAACAGGGCTAACAGAATGGTCAGAGGAAACCACAGTTATCAGTGAAGCACAGGGCACAAGTTTGTCATCTCTCCCTTTTCTCAATTCCTGTAATGCTGGAATTAATTTAAATCTATAGCCACCAGATACTTCTCAATAATCTCTCAATATCATGCACTTTTCCTTATTTTAACTGAGAGAATTTTATTAATGCATGATGGAATCTAATGTTTATGCATTTCTATGAATTTTTCTATACATAAATTCATAAATATGAGAAACGTCTTCTCCTGCATTTTGATTTGTCTTTTAATCATAACAGCTTACCCCAAGCATCACTCAGACAGCGTGCTTGTTTCTATGTATTGACTATGCCGAGCTTTGCTCTGGCAAGTGTCATTTCAAATAATCGATTCTTGTATTGAATAAATTTGTTAAAGTTGACATTTTTACATTTCCTGTTATATTATATCATAAAAATTAAAGAAAAATATGCAAGTTTTGGTCAACCTGTGTCTAAATAATTAGACTGGTAAGTGGTTAAAGAGAACAGTCACTGTTTCACTGTTCATAATTCTATTATGAGGTATTTCTAATTTCCTCAGTGAAACAGTAAACATCTTGAAAATATTTAATTGTGATACCATATAATATAGTAGGTGATGAATACAAATCACCTTACAACAATGTTTTGAAGTGTATTCTCCTTAATAAATGAGGAAACTGAAGCTAGAAATATTAAATAACTTTGTCTATGGTCATGCTAAGCCATTTGTATTTGATGCCTCTGTTTGTGCTTTTTCTAACTTGTCTTTGATCCCTAACATTGGGCTAAGGAATAAATTCCCCAGCCATACCATATTATTTCTGCAGATAAAAAATATTTTGTTAATAATGTAGGGCAGGCTTTTTAACAGAAGAGGTACTTAACTGCGACAGATGGTTAGCAACTTGGCCACAGTTACAGGGTCACCTGTTGAGACAGCTCAAGTGGAACCTAGATCTTATAAATCCCAATCTAGTATTCTTACCAACTTCTGGCATGTGGAAATCAATGATCACTCAACAAGATGCTGGTCAGACCAGGGGGATAAGCTTGATTCCCATATAACCACTGAACTGCTCACCTTAGGAAAAATACCAAAGTGCCTATAGATATCAGGGAGAGCAAGCAAGAAAAACAACCAGATGAAGAGCAAGTGTAAAAATAAACTCTGTATCCGTGTGCTACTGAGCATAAGTCAGTTAAGATGCCTTCATCATGGCTCTATCTCCATCCACCTAACAGCTATACTGCATCTTAGCAATAAAAGCTCAAGGAGCCCACAGGTAGAATGCAACTACCTGGCTTAAATGGTTGCTTTTTTTCTGCCAGGTTAAATAAAGAGTCCACCCAAGATCTGCTCATGTAAAATTAGATATCTAAAACTTTGGAGCATTTTGCATGGAATCAGTGCCATTAATTTTAAGGGGAGTGTGGTGGCTACATTGAAATCAATAATAATATTAGCTTTTAGTGATCTCTTATCATGAGCTACATATCATAGTTTATATATATATATTTGTTTATCTAACTTTGTGATTGTATGAAGATAATTCATTACTCTAATATTATAATTTAAAAAAAAAACAGAATCAGAAAGAATCTAAGCAGCTTTCTCAAAGTCACACGTTCAGAAGAGAGAGACAGGAAGGGCTTCAAAATTCATATTCCTAACCATCACACCAGATCTGAAAACTTCTGCTACCACTATAGCACATTTGAAGGGATAGTCAATTGAATTTCAAAATGAGTGATGCTTATTTAAATCTATTGTGAAATACGTTCCCTCTTTAGTCAGGTTTCCAGCATTCCAGTGGAAATAGTTAACAGGCTGTTGCTTATAGAGCCAGTTTCCATAAGTGAAATGAATTAGACATAAGAGCTTAAATATTGCATGCTTTTGTTTATATGAGAAACCCAAAATATAAATAAAGAGCAAACTAAAAGATATATAATAAGAAATAGGTAGATAGATCTTTTGCAAATGGAAGGGGACCAAGAGACAGAAGGAGGTGGCAAGAAGAAAGAAGGTTATGAAAAAAGAATAAAGATGTGTTATGCACATGTACCAGTTCCCTGCAAGAAATGTAATCATTATGTACTGCAAACATGTAATAACAAAAAAAGTTAAAAATATTTATATAAACTTATGATTTGTGGAAACTAGACTTCAGTGAGTTGTGAGAAACTTACTCCTACATAACTCTGTTATGGTTTAGATCTTGGGTGTCCCCTCGAAGCTTCATGTGTTCAGAGGTGGGGATTTTGGAAGGTGATCATGTCTTGGTTGTGCTAATGCTCTTTAATGGACTCATCAACTGATGAATTCAGTAGCTCGATGTGTCATTAGGAAGAGAGACCTAGTAGGAAGAGCCAGGTCAAAGGGGCATGACCCAGATGGGTAGATCCTGGTCCCTGGCTTCTTTATTCTCTCTCTGCTTCTGGGCCACCATGACAGGAGCAGCTTTCCTCCATCAGGCCCTCCCACCCTATTGTTTGAAATATAACTGTCTCCTCCTTATATTTGTGGAAGTCAGGTATTTTAGCCCAGTGCCAAGAAGTGACTAAAACAGATTTTGGTGGTACCATCTAGAGAAGTCCTAAAATGCTGTAAGCCACACTTGATGGAAGATTCTGGTTAGAGTTCAGAAGATAAGAGTGCTGATTGAAATACAGACAGTAAAGGCCAGGCTCAGGAGGTGGAACAATAATTCAATCAGTAGCTGAACTCCAGGCCAACTGTTATGCTGAAGCAGAAAATTTGTCTACATTTTGCCCATGTTCTAAGACTTTGTGGGAGACTGAGATTAAGTGCATAGGACTAATTAATCTGGTGAAGAAAATTTCAAGGCAATCTAACTTTCAGAATGTGGCATGGGTACTTCTGGTTGATTTCAACAGCAAATAAATAAAAACCACTGTGTGTAGTTTGGAGTTTCACCAGAAAGGAAGTGCTGGCAAAGTTGGAGCCAAGCAGAGGATAGTTGCTGAGAAGAAGTTTTAAAATCCGTATACTTTGCATCAAGACAGTAGGAGAGATGCCTTGAAAATGTCTTGGGAATCAGCAAGACTCAACACTTCACTGACTTATAGGAACCAAAGGGTAAAGGAAAATTTCTTTGAAAGACTACTTTGAGAAAATATCCCCAGGGCGCCCAGTTCAGGAAGGGCTGCCTAGGGAATTGGTTCCCTGTGGAATTTGTTTCACAGTACTTTGCTATCTAGATGCTCAGAGGCCTTTGCAGCAATGATACAAGGGCCCCAGCCACCGCTCAAGTTGGAGACAGACCTTGGCAGCATCCACATGGTGCTGGTTTTATGGATACACAGAATCCTAGTGTTGTGAGATCAGGGAAGCTTCTACCCAGATTTCAAAAGAAGTCTTGTGAGGACAGATAGTATCCCCCTGAAAGGGCATTGTGTGGATCTGTAGGAGTGAATTTGGAAGTGCTGTGGAGACCCTAGAAATTTAGAGATGCCAGGAAGATGGAATGTCTGCTGTATAAAGCCTCAGGCAAGGAGCAGAGCCAAATTGAGAAAGGCCATGAGGCCTGCACCTGGTAATGCCATAAAGGTGAAACCACATAATCCCGCTGGAACTGACATCTAGCCACAACCTGCCTTAGATCTGGATATTGAAATGCAGAATTTAATGCTTTCCCTACAGGGCTGAAGTCTTCTTTTGGTCCTATTCTTCTTTATCACCCATTTCTCAATTTTTTTTAATATTTTGCAAGTAATTAATTTTCTTTTTTGGTCTTACAGAACCTCACTCCTAAGAGTTTCTCTCAAGTCTCAGAGGAGACATTGAACTTGGACTTTTCAGAAATACGAGAACTGTTATGAAGGTGGCAACTCTTAGAGATGGACTGAAAGCAATTTGCTTAAAAGAGATGAACATGAGTCTTTTGAGAGCCAGAGTAGAATGTCATGGCTTAGATCTAGAGAGGTCCCATAAAAGCCTCATATGTTTAGAGATGGGACATTTGAAATGTGATTGGGTGGTGGGCTTGCTATACTCATCTGTGAATTCCTCAGCTAATGATTTCAGTAGCTGAATGTGCGGTTAGGAGGTGGAGCTTTGTCGGAAGAGACAGGTCACTATGGTCATGACTCGGAAGGCTATATCTTCTCACTCCTCACATTCTCCTTTCTGTCTCTGCTTCCTGACTACCATGATTTGAGCAGCTTCCCTCCAATAGGCCCTTTTACCATTCCATTTCTGCCTTAGAGCCATGAACCCTGACTGTGTGGCAAAATAAACCTCTTCTACATTAAAAAAACACAAAAAAACAGCCTCAGCTTCCAAAGCAAATACATACATTTTTTTTTAAGACTATGGTTTCATTTCTGGCTCGGTCACTTGCTGATTGGAATCTTGGATAAGTAGCTTAATTATCTCAGCCACAGTTATTCAGCAACAAAAACAACATAATTTTATTAACCTTGTAAGATTGCTGTGTGTATCATTCAGAGTCCTAATATGATACACCCTCAAAAGGCATGATTACAGTGATTCAACAATCTATTTAAAAGGTAGGAGCATAGCTCATGGAAACCTTTAAGAATTTGTAGCTGAGTATAGGCGAATGCCTGTAATCCCAGTATTCTGGGAAGCTGTGGCAGAAGTACGGTAAGTTTAAGTCCCACCTAAGCAACTAAGCAACTTAGTGAGACCCTGTTTCAAAATAAAGATAGAAAAAGGGCTGGGATCCAGCTCAGTGCCAAGGCCCTAGGTTAAATCCCCAGTACAAAAAAGAAAAATTTCTGAAAGTAATCAGGGGGCCTTATCACTCCTAGGCCTGAAAGATCAAAGAGGAGGAGTTGTATGAACCCAAATAAAATATCTATTTCTGTAGATGCAATGAGGCTGGAAACTTTAGTTCACATATATCACCAGATTTTCATGATCATAGGAGAGAAACTCAGGAAAATAAATTGTCTGCCTTGCCCCAATATTCTGCCTCTTATTCACTGAACCCAGTAGAGGCTAAAGGGCAAGTGAAACAAGATGTTTCAGCAAATACAAGTCAGCTTCCTGAGGTACGAGGTAAAGAAAAATAAAGAGTAGATCTACAGGGCTGTTGATAACATGTGGAGAAGGATAATCCTATGAAAATACATGACGTGAATCAGGGGTTAAATAATTATCCTTTTCTCCCTGGTGGTCACCGATTGTTTCCACTCGCTCTGCAATGACTCTTATTCTATCAGAAACATTACTTTTCCTTTGGTAAATACATTCTCCCGAGGATAGTAACAGGGCAGGGTGAAAATGTGTTGGTGCTTGCAAACTTCATTTTTAGGGAGACACTCTTCAACACAGCGGTAAAAAGTGTGACCTCTGCCATGATACTGTTTTGGTTCTGCCTAACAGTCCCTTGACAGACTAGCCATGACTTTGGGCATGTTCACAGCACCTTGTTGAGCCTTAGTTTTCATTTCTGTATAAATGAAGCTTAATCCTAATAGTGACTTAATAATAGAGTGTTTTGGAAGATTAAATAATTCAACATATGTAAGAGCTTAGCGTGGTGACTGGATAAAAAGAAATGACCCTAGATGTTGACCTTCCCTAATATTCTTCCAGGTGGCATGGCTAACGTTGCCATTCAGGTGAGCCACCCACTGCTTCCTTTCCCATTGAGTAGGGATGTGGCTCACTTAGAACAATCTGACTTTTTGCTCCTGAGAAGTTGAATTCTGCCCTGAATGATGCACAGTTAAGGTACTCTCTGCTTGCTAAGGTCACTCTGATGCCAAGATGCTGAGGTAACTGCCAATTATTTCTCACCACACAATTCTTGGAACTTCCTTAGTTCTATACTTCCAGACTGGTCCATTATTCCTGTGTTTTAACAAATTGTTATTTTAAAAATTAACAGCTTTATTGTGATACTGTTCTCACAGGATACAATTCACACACACACACACACACACACACATATATGTGTGTGTATATAAAATTAAATTTTTTGTATGTTCATAGAGTTGTGTAACCATCATTATGATCTTTTTTCCAAGCTATACACTTTTTATTGTTATTTAATATTGTATATTTAATGATGGGAAAATCTTATGTTTTCTTTGTTTCTTCTTTTAAATTTTTATTTTTATTAGCTCATATTTATAGTGCATAATCATTACATTCATCATGGGGAGTTGGTACATGTAGATAAACTAGAATACATACACCACTCCCCAAAACTCCATACTCTCCTTATTCAGTCAAACCCTTCCTGCAGCAGTTGATGTCCACAAATGTGTATCTTTCCCCGAAGATTTTTCTGACAAAGATGGAAAGGAAAATCAATGTAGAAAAAGTAATATTTTCTGCAAATGATGCTGAGACAACTGAATGTCGAATGCAAAATAATGAATAATAAAAATTAATTCAAAGTGGATCAATGACTTAAATAAAGCAGGGAAAACCCTAAAGTGCTTAGAAGAAACATGGGCATGGGTTTCTTTCTTTGGTTTTAGGAGTTACCCATCATCCTTGATCCTCTTACAGTTAGAAAATCATGTCACATATAAAATCACAGATTATTTTCCTCCTCAAAACCACTCCTACCTCTACACACAGCCACACAGAGATGAATGTATAGCATAGTAAACTACAATATGTTCTCTTGGTTTAAAATTGACTTTCTAAGAACATCTTTATGGGAATCTTCACCTGCTAAGTGGAAACTGACTAGCATCTTGAGTAAAAGAATTTCCAAAAATGTTCATCAAAATTTTACTTTATAATTTGACCATTATATTATTTTCTAAAACATTGAAGAATATTTTTCTAGCTCTGTAGGAGCAGACCAGACTTGCTAAGTTGTTAACTTTAGGTTTTCTTCCTTACTGACATGTCACATCTAAGCTTAAGCATGAGCACAGGATTTGGCTATGTCTACAATGCTAATCGAAGTGATGATTTATCTAGTCATCTCTGGCAGTGCTTTTGCCTGTGTTTTTGAGAGCTGAAGTAAAAATAAAAGGCCGTCCAAACCAAACCCTACCTAGAGGAAGGGGCTTCCATGCCGCTGTTCATCCCACTGATCCAGGGCCAGAGGAAGGGGGTTCTGAGCCACTTTCCCATCTCTCCCATCTCAGAGGAGGTGAGCCACCAGGGTGCCAACAGCCCCTCCTCCAGGTTGAAATGAGAAGACATGTAAGTAAGTCTCAAAACCAGACTTCCAGATCACCTACAGCAACGACAAAGGGAAATGTGATGGAACACTCTGATACTCAACCACCTGGACACCCTGAACTGACAACAAAAGAGGATCTGGAAAAAAGGAAATCAGAAATAATTTCTCAGATAACAGCAGAGATTGTGCTCCTAGTGCAAGACATGATTAATAAATCTAGAGAGGAGCTGGGGACCATGATGGAA
>NW_004624808.1:3461284-3474541 GCF_000247695.1 Heterocephalus glaber
ATGTAAAGGTACAATTCCCAGTGAGAAATGTAATTGTGTTGTATACCTACAATGTACCAATAAAAGAATTCAAGTAAAAAAAAAAAAACAATGCTAGCAATGTTCAGTTTGGCACTGTGGCCATTAAACTTGATATAAAAAACAAGACAAAGTTGTTACAGATTATAAAATATAATGAGAAATGCAACAAATAGAATTAATGACAAGCAATATTGATCACTTGCCATGTATTGATAGTCTATTAAGCATTTCACCTTTAACTTTGTGAAGGAAATCTTTACTTTTCTAATAAAGTTAAGTAAGAAAATGAACATCCTTTAAATATTGATCCACTTATATTTCTGTGTGTCCCTGTGGAGGGGAGAGGAGAAAATATTGAAGCAAGAAACTAACCTGTTACTCCTATCACTAATATGACATTCTAACTACTAGAGGATAGAGGTTGAACATATGTATTCATAGATTTTTAAAAAAACTAGTCTAATGAGTATGGCACTCACTGCTTCTAATCATAAATGGTAAAGTTCTTTAATTTTGCACATAGCCACAGCTGTTCATTAAATTGAATAAAAGAAAATGCAAATTATCAACCACATAAAACGAGTGGAACAGTGTGCTCAAGGCTGCTGAGAAAGTGTATTACAATTGCAGAATTCAAATAACTTTACAAAACACATTAACAATGCCTTCTGTTGTACAGAGTGGAAGGTACACAGTTTCAACCAGTGGCAGGGATCAGGTTTTCTCTGAGCAAGCCAAGCCAACAGCGTGCTTCAGAAAACATCTTTTTAACATTGTAGAAGAATGAATACAGATTCTTTCAAGTAAGAAAAAATGCAGATGAAAAGGACAGCAATGAGTTCACCAACATCTATCTGAAGCAGAGAACAAGCGTGCTGTTATTAAGTCTAAGCAATAAGATATATAAGGATGTCAGGTAATGCATCAACACGTACAAGAAAAGGAAATGTGTCCAGACACAAGCAGTAAACTAACCTTTCCCTCTCCTCCCTTTTCAACTCATATGCCTTGCTGCTCTTGCGCTGAATCATTTTATTTTACCTAAGCCTGAAGTGCTACAATTTTTCATTCCCTGGATTATGCAGAGGGTGCATCTATGCACAGTTAACTTCCATGTGTGTAATTAGAGCTCAGAAATTTCTTCTCAACACCAGACTAAGGCTGCTTCTGGCTTCTATGTATCATTACATAACAAACACAAAGTCATATCAAATTCACCGTGTCTGAATACTAAAGCCACAGTCTTCTTCCCCTAATCCAGACCTCCTCTGATAACCCTATTTCTGTAAAAATTAGTACCATTTACCATCTGTGCAAGTCAGTCCCAAGTGTAAGGATCATCCTTGGTATCCCCGGCTAATTCATTAGTGACATAAGCACAATTTGAAGCAGCATACTGACTTCAAGCCCAGTGCAACTTCATGATATGTTAAAAGTAACACTGTAAGAATAGTTCTCAATTTTCTAAATTTTACTTTAGTACACACTCTCATCCCTCCCGTCTGGGACAGCATTCTGAATAAATGCTAGTGCCTATATATAAAGAACATAGGCTGGTTCTTTTATAGATACAGTGTTACTTTTAACATGTTAAAATTTCTTAATTATCTCTGGCTTTCAAATTTAATTCATATTGAATGAGACTTTTCCTATTTTCCCAGAATGACCTTCTGGATTCTAGAGCACAAGACAAACAGGCCATGAGAACTCGGTATTATTAAAATACTTGCTAACAACTGTGGCCAGATACTCCCAGAGGGCTCACTAAGTTACCAAGTGTTTGTATGTGTTGTTTGTTTCCACCACTCACCATACCCAAATTCTTCCTGCTCCTAGCTTCTCAGTATGGTTAAGAGTCTTGGAGAACGCAGAGCAAAGGAATCAGCAAGAACAATTCCTGCAGAAGAGATTGACTTGTGTGCAGGCGTCATCTGACCAGAATGTGCTCTGGCCTCGTTGCTGATTAGAGGTTCTGGGGGCCTCTTACTATGCCAGACATGGTTCATATGTTTATTAAATTATGGAGAACAGGAAGTTGAAAGGCTGAGTCGGATGCTGCAGAGGAGGGGGAGCATTGGTTTAGGAAGAGGCAGGAGAAGGAGATATCAAGTTAGTGACTGTTTGCCCACAAATGAAGAAGTGTTTCAATATTTCATCAGTATTTCTCAATGGAGGAAGGGCACCCATACAGGGATAACACCATTCTCATGAGATTGCCCACACACTACAGAATGTTATTATATCTGCTCCCTGGACACGAAATGCTGTCTCAATCACCGTTACAATCAATAATGCTTTCACACATTTTGAAAGACTCCCTGGGTAGTAAGGCAGAAGCACACAGTTTCAGAAGCACTCCCTCATCCTCCACACTAGGGAACTATGTAAATAAATCAACTCACTGAGCTCCTGCAAAACTAAAGCAAGAACCCACAAGGGAGCCAGAAATTTGATGCCTTTCTTAGAAATAATCTTGAGGGTCAGGCAAAGTTAGCAGAGAAACAGCAATAACCACCAGCAGCAACAAGAACAGACTACAATCTCAGCCGAAAGGAGAGAGAGGTTTTTTCACGTGTCCATTTGCCTCCATCTCCTGTCTACCCAAACTCACAATTAGGCCTTGTAAAAGGAGAGGAGAAGTAGTTATGTGAGATGCTGCCCTGTTACTCCTCAATAACCAGTGTTCCAGTATCAGTGTAGAGGGAAAAGGAAGGAAAGGAAAATGCAAGTTAAATAGAGACTGAGATTGATACTGTAAACTACATTGAGTTTTAATAACAAAACATGACCAGAGAGTTAAAGAATCTGTCCAAGACTTTATTAAAAGACAAGAAAGGAAGATTCAATAAGAATTACAGAAAACAGTGACTAGAGAAAAAATAAAAAGCATTTCATATTTATTTCCAATGAGTCCAGATATCATACAAGACTGAATACCTAGCATCTTTATCATTTCATGTATTTCCTTAATATGGTTTTTTGCTTTCAGATTTGAATACATAGTTATTAGGCTAAAGCCTGATTGAAGCAAAACTGTACATTTTTTGAGAGACTGTCATTTTTCTTTTGTCTAAATTATATTAATGTTATGAGGCCCATGAATCAGCATGTTCAATATTCTATTTACTTTTCATTTCATTAGTGAAGGACAACAAAATAAAATGAATATGAAACATTCAAATAACAATAAACTCTGATGTTAATTAATAACTGCAATATTGATCAAACTGAACTGTTGTCTGGCTGGAGACCCCACTGTGTAATAGCTCATACCATCGGGACTCATTTCTTAGCTTTTTGCATCAACCCAGTACTGAGGTATGGCACACAGCTTAGGGATCTAAGAGTAGAATATGGAGAAATGTGAATTAGATAAGAGTTGAGCTACAAAATGTGAATGCCATGTGGTTTTTAATGAGCTACCTGGCGTGGTGTGACAGGAGAGGAAAAGAGTCCCAACTGGCCTTTCTTATTAGCAGTACTCATGAAATTAGCTAAAATCTACTTGAAAACATTTATTTTTATAGCTTAATATTTGGCTATCTTTATTATACAATCTACACCCTTCAAAGAGGTGACCTTGTCTTTAAATTTCAAAACTTAAAAGTTTGAAGTTTTTAAAATTTGACAAATTGATGCTATTACAGGACTGATTGCAATGATAGAGCCTCTCTAAAAAATGAACATACAGGCAATTTTCATTATAACTGTAATTCATGGACAAGTGCGCATACTACTCAATGATCTCAGGTAAAATAGACTGATATTTACCCTGATGGGAGCACTGATATTTCTCCTGTCTTGTATGCTCTTCTTGCAACATGAGGTTGAGGCGCTGCCATTCAGAGGTTAGGACTACATTTCTACTCTTTATGCAAAGCTTTGTAATGAGATTAATTAAGCAAAAGAGTAAATTTGGGCTCCCATTTGACACTATATACAAATTTTGCTTAAATGGATCAAAGGCCTAAATGTAATAGTCAAAAATGTAAAATTCTTCAAAGAAAACATAGATGTAATTATTTGTGATCTTGGAGTCGGCAATTGGTTTCTTAGATATGACAACTAAAGCATGAGCAACCGAAGAGTAAATACACAAAGATAATATCAAAATTGAAGGATTTCCAAATTAAAGGACACAACCAAGAAAGTAAAAACATAATCTACAGAATGGGAAAATTTTATCATTATTTACCTTATAAGGGACTAGTATTTATAATACATGAAAAATTTGACTCAGTAATTAAAAGATAAAGGATAAAAGATGTGAATAGGCATGTCGCCAAAGATAATATAGGAATAAGCACATGACAAGATGTTCAACATCATTTGCATCAGGAAAACACAAATCAAAGCCACAGCATGTCATATCCACTAGGATAGCTACAACCAAAACCACAAGAAGCATTAAGTATTGGAGAGATGGTGGAGCAACTGGAACAATTGCATATTGCTAATGGAATTTTAAAAAGGTGCAGCTGCTTTGGAAATGATTCTATAAGAAAAAAGCAGCAAAATAGACTCAAAGAAAGTAGGTATAAAAATAATAATAATAATGATAAAATTCAAAAAAGAAATAAGTAAATTAGAAAAGGTATATAAAAGATAAATACACTAAAGAGTTTATTTATGGACAATGAACAATAAAATTGTTTAATCAGATGTCTGATGAGACTGATTAAAGAAATCATTCATAGAACTGATCAGTAATGAAAATGGAACAAATTTTGTAGATACTGAACAAATTGGTCTTTTTTTGGTTTACTGAGACAGTGTCTCTCTATGCAGTTCAGGCTGTCCTTGAACTCACTGTGTAGCCCAGACTGGTCTAGAACTCATGACAACCCTTCTGCCTCAGCTTCCTGAGTGCTGGAATTATAGGCATGTGCCAACACACCTGGATGAAGAAATATTTTTGATTAGTTTTATGTCAATATCTTTTTTGAAAAGTAGACATAATGAAGAAATTTAGAAAAACACAAAAAATAATAGGACTCAGTAAAGATAGCCTAAATATTACGGAACTTTAATGATATTTAATCAATATGAACAATCCCAATCTCCCACAAATTCTACCAGAAAATGAAAAGGCAAAACATTAGAAAGAATTAGGTGTGGTGGCACATGCCTGTAATTCCAGCACTCAGCAGGCTGAGGCAGAAGGATTGTCATGAATTCTAGGCCAGCCTGCGCTACATAGTGAATTCAAGGGCAGCCTGTACTACAAAGTGAGACCCTGTCTCAAAAAAAAATATTAGAAAGAACACATCCCAATGCTTTTTAATATATAGATGTGAAATTCTAATAAAGAGATAAAAAGGAGTGATCAGTTTCAAGCATAAGACAATATAAAAAGCATAAACAAAATATTAGCCAAGTGAATAAAGCAATAAAAACAACAAAGATAAAATTGAAGGAATAAAGAAAGGATTATACATTATAATTAAGTTACACTTACCAGAGAAATGTAAAGTTGTTCTATTATTTAAGAATTAAATAAGGTAAATCAGTCTATTAAAAAATCAACAGAAAAACTTATGCTCATTCCAGTAGATGAAGGAAAAGCACTTGATAAAATTCAGCATCCGTTCATGATTTTTAAAACAATAATTCTCTCAGCTAATTAGGAACTTTTCATAATTCCCTTAGTTTGACGAAAGGATATGCAAACACCCAAGGTAAACATACACTTCTTGCTAAAAAGATGAACTCTTTCCCTGTGAGAACAGAATTGAGACATAGATGCCTGAGATTAGAGTCTACATTCAACATTTTACTGGGTGTTTTAGCCAGCCCAGAAAAAGTGCAAAAGGAACTGAAGGATGAGGAATGTGAAAAAAATGAACAAGTTTGTTACACTTCTGTGGCTAGAGAATCCTAGAGAACTGCAGATAAATTATTAAAATTAATAAAAGCACTGTAAATTGTGGGGGAAATCAATATTTAAAAATTAATTCTTTCCTTCCTTTTCTTTCCCCTTTTTCTTTTCTCACATGCACAAAGCGGAATACTACATAAACTAGGGCATACATCAAATTTATGGAATCATTTCAAGAAGCAAATGGCGGGTGAAAAAAGTAAGATACAATACAAAATATTCCATTTAAATAAAGGGTAAAAACTGCTAAAACTAAGCTATATTTAGGAACGTAAGCATGGAGAATTAAATCATAAAGTAAAATCCTAAGTGCATATATTTTAATATTTATGAATTTTTCTAAATGTGCTCTATCAGAAAATAAAAGGAGAACAGGTCTCAAAACAACTGATGAGGGCCGGGGATTTAGCTCAGTGGTGCCGTCGCCTGCCTGGCAAGCATAAGGTCCTGAGTTCGATCCCTGGTTCCAAAAAAAAAGACAACAAGAACAAGAACTAAAAATCACCTGATGAATGAAACATGGTAGCAGTGAAAGATGGTTAGGTATATTTCTGTGTTGTTTAAAATGTTTAAATGAATTTCAAAGACATTCATCAAGTATGGGAATTGTTGGTAAATATCAATATAGTTTTTAAAGTGGTAAAACTACTTAAAATTATTTGTGTAAATTTTAACAGAGCAAGAGATGTTTTGGAAGGAAAGATTTCGAGTGAACAGAAGCAAAACACACCCAAAGCTGAGACATCTGAGGGCCCGCAGGTCATTGGATGTAGCTGGAGCAAAGAGTCTGGCAACCAAATCAGAGCTCTCTGAAAGCTGGGGCTGTACCATTTAAAGGTGGCCTGACGTCTCCCACACTGAATCACATGGCTGCATTCTTTTTACTTTGACCTGGTGCACAGACTATGACTTAAGCCCCATCAAAGTCGGTAATAAATTCCACAATTATTAGCAATCCTGACTACTGAGAACCAAAGAATTGATGAGACAAGGAAAGGTCTGGCATTTATCCAAAAGCTATACATTCAACTCACCTTCAAGGCAATTTTCTAGGGGAAGCCACAACCAGTATATGTGGTAAATGAGTAGTGCAAAGCCTTTTGCAATGTTCAGAGACCCTTTTCATTTACACACAATTAGGGTTAAAGTGAAATGTGCACATTAACATTGAGTGGCATCCTTCTGGGGTTTTTTCCCATCACGTCATGCATGAAAACCAAAGTCCCTTTGTCAAAATAAATTTTAAATGGCTTAATGTAAGAATTTATAAACATACTTTTCCCTCTGAGAAATTGCCATGGCTCTTGAGAAATCCCAGAAATCATTAATGCAAAAGATGGTATATACAACTTCAGAATTCATTGAAGAAGGCTAGTGAGGAAATTTAAGTTCAGAAGAGATAATGAAAAAGATAAATGGTCAATGTTTTATTTAGCATTTGAACGTTAAAACATACAGGTTTTTCAATCTTTAAAGAAAGGGAAAACTTTGTGTTGCATTTTAGAATTAAGTTAGCATGCACATTGATGTGGATACGGATACAGTGCCTCCTTTTTGAGGAGATCTATAGATGCACACAAGTAGTGAGCTTGGCTGCAGATGATAAATATTAGAAGACCTGTGATATAGAATCTGCAGTGTACTCCACATGACTAATCTAGTCTGATAGTGAAGAGAGGTGCTACAAATAAAGGGGCTTCATTTAAGTCTTTACTTCTGCGCTGTAATCTCTTCAACTGTAAAATGAAGAAGCTAATTCTGGTTTCACAGGGCTACTCTGAAATCCAAAGCATATGTAGTGAACTTCAGATTGTGTTCGGTATGCTGCGAGCATGCATTCAAAGTAAATTATTGTCATTCATTTTTCAACAGATATTACAAGATATAACATGAAATACTTTTTAAATCCAGAGAGTTTCAAAAAAAATTTTATGCATGATTTCATAAGTGTTGCCAGCTAATTGAGCATTTAATGAATTTGGTTTTAAATGTCTGCTCTTTCTCCAAGGCTCAACTAATTTGTCACCTCTTGTCGCAACCTTTCCCGACTCTCTCCTGAGTAGGATTAAGTGGTGGCTCAGATAGTAAAATATTAAGCACAGTACTGGAGATCAAAGCCCCTGTTTGGGACTAAAACAGTTTTCCATTTCCATCTAGCTGTTTATCTCATGCTGACAGTCAAAAGCGGTCTTACATGTGAATGTACCTCTGCTTCTGTTTATTGTTTACATAATTCAGGAAACCAAAAAAGATAGAGCAACAGTGTTAAAAGTATCATTAAGCTATTGATAAGAACCTAGTCCAGACTCAGAGACGGTTCAAGAAGTAATCAAAAGATATCTCGAAAGTCAACACATCTTAAACACATTCATTAGAGCAAGCAAGTCTTCATTCTACAGATTTATAAAGCAGTCCAAGATTCCAAGAAAGTTGATGCTATGCTAGGAAGTATTATATGTGAATCCCCTACATGATTTAAAGGATAAAAGTGGAAATGGAAAAAGATAAAAGGACGTGGCTAGCCAATGAGGGGAAATGAAAAAATCCAGAAGAATGGCTACAGGGCTCCAAATGACACATTCATTTTAAAGATCAATTAAATAGTTCAATTATAGTATACACATAATATTGGATTCTATAAAATGTTCAGCAAAATGAGAGGTTAACATGAGAAAATGTTCATGGGGAAAATGTAAGTTGAAAGTCAATATAAACTATGATATTTTACTCCATTTAGTCAAAAGACGTACTTTTTTGTGTGTATGTGTGTCAATGTGTGTGTTAGAGGGGCAAGCAGAGATGGTTGGCTGGTAATCTAGGATATTCAAATGACACATCAGCTGTTACCTTTGCTTGTGAATTGTTTGGCTTTTTAAACAGAATAAGCACATTTTGGTTTTGTCAATTTTAATTAAAACCACTTCACACATCCAGATCCTATAAAGTGTAACATCTCAATGGGACCTAAAAATATAGGTAACATATTCTAATTCATTCAACTTAAAAACTATATTTCTTGGATGCTGAAATATATATTCCAGAAAATCAGAATTAAAACCAAACAGTCAAAAGTAATTTCATTACAGGTGCATGAGACAGACAGTAAGGTTTTGTTTCTCAAAATTAATAATGCTGAATGGTTAATTGAACTGCACATGAAATTAAAATATAATGCCATTTTTCTTCTTGATTCATTAATTCATTTGTTAGTCCACCAAATTAATTTGTTAGTTCACCAAAGATGTACTAAGTGCTTACAAATGTCCTAGGCCCTATATTGGGTGTGAAAGACACAGAGAAGAAATATACTTACAAAGATCAGAGTCTAGTCTAGACACAGTCTTTAGTTTGAACCCGTGACTAAGGGACTGGCTGACTGCCTGGATCAATGTTGATCTCTTTCATCGTCTTTTTCTTGTTAGAGACTTCCCCTAAATATGCCACAAATTCAACTTCCTTTGGGAAGGAATATAGAGGAATTGTTCAGAACTGGTTTCACATCTCAGTTTTCTGAGCTCCAACACAGAAGTTGGCCAGCTTTTTCCGTAAGTGTCCAGATAGTAAGCAATTTAGATTCTATGAGGTAACTCTCAAGGACATAAGTCTGTAACTCTATAGCATTCAAAATGTAAAAACTCGTCCTCAGCTGGTGAGCCCTGTGAAAACTGGGTTCGTTTGGGCCCACAATTCGCCCATCTTTGTTCTAGTAGAAATATCTAGGAGTACGTGAGAAGAAAGTCAAAGTTGCTTCTCCTGTCTGTGAAGGCCAGAGAGTTGGTTAAAGGCTGATAATACAATCGCGAACCAAAGAGACTCAGTTGTCTTAACAGTTTCTAGACTAGGCACTTGCCTGCTTCAGAAAACAGCTCCAAACCCTGGCTGGTAAATGTTTATCCCATTTCTCCTGAATGTCACAGAAACAGTAGTTCTTTGAATGTATCTGTTCCTTTTTTCCCATTATAATAAAGTGAACTTTTTAGCTTTGTATCCCCACTAGGTAAAGACTTCGGATGAACCAAGAAACATATTTTATTTATCTTCATATTCTTAGTGCCTAGCCCTCTCTGCTTCTTGTACATGTCATGTACTCAATAATTGCTTGTCAACCTGAACAGAATTGAACTACTTTTTGTTGTATTATTTGAGTACCTTTTTAGGTGGCCACTTTTACTTGTGCTAGATTTAACTATGTTGTAAGAAAGACTGAATTCAAAGCCTTCACTTTTGAGAATGGAAAAGAGCATATTTTCACTGCAGTTGACATCATCATAAGGTTTAAAAAATCTTTGTGACAGCCTATATTTTCAGCTTGGATTTCTGGCAAACTATTGTTTTCCTCTGGGGTAAGAAAATCTCTACCTAACCACAATTTTCTTGCTGGTTTCAACAGGATGCTGTTTGTCTGCACACCCCTCTTGTGAAATCGATGATGTCTTACATCTTTTCTTCTTTACTACTTCATAAAGGAAAGGGACAGCCTTTTCTCATGTTGGCTGTACTGTCTTTGTGTCCTGTGGGTAAAACTGAATTCACAGGCAGTATCTCCTCAAAAGCCAATTGAGCTGATTGAAACTGACACTTTTCTTCTTTTTGAGCAGGTGTAAAGCTACATGTGTGTCCCTGTCAGCACAAAAGATGCAAACACTTTTTGAAACGTATACTATTTTTACCACTATAAAAAGGATGCATGTTCCTTATAGGATATTTGAAAATAATGGAAAAATGAAAAATAAAAGGATACATATTATGCACATTTTCACCACTGAATAGTATATACTGAACTTTTGTTCTCAACTTTAAGCTTTATGTGGCTCAGTCTTTTTGTTTGTAAAATGGACTTAATAGAGCTACCTATAATACAGTATTGTGAGAATATGAAGAGAATTAATACATGTATAATTCCCAAAAGAGATTCTAACATATATTATGCTTAACAAATGTCAAAAAATCAGTGTTCACCATACGGAATATTACCTGTAAGGGTCTTAACTTGATTTCTTATGTCATTATAACGCACAGTTTCTATGTAGCTAAAATATTTTAGTTCAAGTAATCATGCCCTGATATCTCTGAGATATTAAAATTAGTAGTAGTAGTGAATAGTATATATATAGAACATCACATTCTTACTCATTTTATAAACTAAATTGAAATTAATCTAAAATTGCCATAAGTATTACTATTATTTGAAATTTTAATTGATCTCATGCCACTGTTACCAATAAAGCCAGGAAAGTCTTTTCATCAAATATTGACCACTAACATGCACATTTTCAATTATATCTATATGATTCTAAGAGCATTTATAGAAAGCATGCTCTGGAATTGTACCAAGGAAGGCTTCATTTTAGCTAAACTATAAAGAGGTAATTGAATATTTGCACATTTATGAAAAGCTAAATCTGAATATCCAACTGTAAAATAATGCATCGTGGTTACTATAGCATTCTTACATTTTGGTGAATCATTGAAGGCCTCACATGTTCAATGGTATTACACTACTCAGTGAATCAATCCACTGAAGAGTTCAGAGCTGCGTATGCCGATAGGCAGTGGGATATTCCTGGAAGAGGTGGGTCACTGGGGAATGGCCTGAAAGAATATCTCCTGGTTTCTTTCTTTTCTTTTTCCTTCCTGACCACCATGAAATGAGAAGATTTTTTTTCACCAGATCCTTCAACCATGTTGTTTCTATCCTGCAGCCTGTTGACTATAGACTGACATTTCTGAAACTTTGAGCTAAAATACACCTCTTAGTTGGGGGTGCCAGGTATTGTTTCTTGGCAACTAGAGAATAACCAAAACAGGGGATGATTTACATAATGAGCAAAATAACCAATGAAGAAGGGTTACCCACTAAAGTTATGTCTATCCTGCTCTTATCAATGGTGCTGGGAAAATTGGGTATCCTGATGTTGGAAGATGGAAACAAGATCTTTATCTCTCATAGTGTAGAAAAATTGATTCAAAACAGACCAAAGATCTAAGAATAATCCCTGAAACTTTGAAACTGTTACAGACAGACTTGGAGGAAGCAATTGAAATAATACACACAGTCTTAAGAAAATGCATACGGAGTCAGGCGGGGTCAAATGGGGCTGAGCTGTTCCAGGTTGACCAGGACCTGCTTGCTTCAGCTTGCTCCACCAGCTTAACACCAGAACAGGGTGAGGAGGACCCCCCCCGCCCCGGGCAGGCCCACAATCCAATGGCTTGAACCCTCCCACCCCACCCCCCCTGCCTCTGGCCTTTTGGCTGTGCAGCTACTTGGTTACACACTGTAGAGGCACAAGGGGACATAAAAGCCATTGTCCTAAGAGGCAGAAGTGAACAACAGACAGAGTGCCTGTCTCAGGCACACTGATGAAAACAAGCCCCTGGAAAAGTGAAGGGAATCTCTGCAATAAAGGCACACCAGACCACCGTGATTGTTAAATTGGAGGTATCATCAGCTCCCATCAGAAACTGGACTTTCTTCAGGGGAAAAGCAGCTGAAACATTCATGGAAACTTGCAGAGTGCAAACTGAAGGAGGACAGGGAGCTCAACTTGGGACTTGCAACCAGAAATATTCCTGAATCTCACGGGTCTGTGACTGGCTTACTGAGACTCATTGACTTTTAATTGCACACTGCTGCCCACGTTGTCTATTGTGACAGCAGAGACATACCCCGAAGGAGTCCTTTTATTTTTTAAAGCTGATAGATTAATAACTACCACAAATTGTCATTCTCTAAGTGGTATTTGAAGCTATGGTGTTGCTGATTGTATGGCTTGGGCTAAGGTGTTGTAATTGATCTAAACAGTTTTCCTTCCTGATATAATGAAAATGAGATAGCCTCAGAGTCATTAGAGACTCAAAACCTAAAGACCAGCTATATCTGGAAGACACCTCTGAGAAGCAATCATTCCATAAGGGTTTTAAATACATCAACAAAGATACTTACAATAAACTTCAAAATCTCAACCCAGGAACTAAATCAAGGACAGTACCAAAAGCAAAACTGAGAAAACATTTAAGCAAGTCACAAACCCAGACTTCCACCCCACAAAAGGCAATTTCTGGGGAAAATGAGGTGCAAAAGTCTGATAATCAACCACCTGCACACCCTGAACTGATAGCACAGGAAGTAACTAAACAGATGAATGAGGCTCTAGAAAAATTCAAAGCAGAAATAATCTCCTAGATAACTACAGAGATGGTGAACAGAGTGAAATACATGATTAGAGGCTCTAGAACAGAAACTGATAAAAAAAAATAGATGAGCTCAGAAACATGCTGGAAGCCAGGAATGCCCAGCATAAGAAAGAAATGGAAACCATGATCGCCCAACATAAGAAAGAAATGGAATCCATGAA